>JAOBYK010696554.1:0-10128 GCA_025434845.1 Phenganax subtilis
CCAACAACGAACAATCAGCGGCAAACGAAGTCCCTGATCTCTCGCAGCAAGCTCAATGCTGCCTTTTTCCAACCATGACGTATGCCAACAGGCTCAAGTCGAATGCGCGCGTCCCACCTCTCTTGAGGACGCAAAGGAAACGGATTCAAACATCAAAGCGCATGCCACTCGATCATGCTCGAACATGCGATTTCTGGAGGAAATCTGACATCGAAGGAGGTCTTAGCCATCGCTGCTTCCACGGGTCACGCAGCGTGCACATGGTCGGCGGCAAAAGGAACCGGTGCCACCGCAGGTCTTGATCCGATGCCAGCATTCACCTGTCGGGGTCAGGTAGATGGGACCCTCATGTCGACTGCTCGAAGTCGTCTTGCAAATGCGGACAGCATCATTGGCCTGCATCAGCTCAAGGGTCAGGCGCTCACGTTCTTTCTTCAAAAGTTCCACAGCTTCAGTCATCCCTTTCAGCTGCACTTCAATCTGCACCTTGTCATTCTTGAGCTCGAAGATCTCTGTCTCCTGCTTTCGCACCTTTAGTTCCAGCTCTGACTTTCCACTGCAGCTAAACAGGAGGCTGCAGCAAGTCCACACCAAGAAAACAATGCCGATGAAGCCGGCCACAAACATGAAGTCAAAGCCATTGAAATGCCCGTCATCTAGAGGGGCTGCCTCAACAACTCCAGCTTCACTTGCCATGACCATCGCAACCAAGGTCTTGGCGATGTCCGACTTGGCGATCCGAGTCTCTGCCACTGTTTTGGCACGTTCTTCTTTTGTCTTCTTCTTCGAGGCTGTGAAGTTCTCATCAGCAATCAACTGGATGTAGCTGCCCTTGTAGCGCTCGACGAAATTCTGTCGTGCTCCGGTCTTTGTCAGACCGTCTGAAAGCTGGCGTTCCGAAGAAACCCATCGCCACTGGCAGCTCATGTCTCGAAGGAGGTCTTTGATGACCAAACTCTCGATCGCCACCCTTTTGTCTGTTGCAGACTGCACTGTCTCTCGGTGCACACTGTCGTACAAAGCCTTGCAATCTGTCACCATTGCAGAATCACCCTGCAAGTCGTCCTTCAGCTTCTGAAGTGTGCAGTCTGGCCTTTTGAGGATCTCCAAAAACGTTTTGCACATCAACAACTCTTCCAAGGCCGTTGCACACGATTGGCATTCAGCAGCAAGTGAACTGCGGCATACTCGAGGAACTTTGAACGAGCGCCAGGAAACAGTTGCAGCAGGTCGTTTATGACCTTTCAGCACGCTCTTATCACAAGCCATGATGACGAAGCCACCTTGCGACGAGTGATCACTGCGCACACCAAAAGCTGCATCTGCATAGCAAACCAGGCACAGGTTTTCCAGCGAGTTGTCGGTCTTCTTGTTCCTTGCATCAGGCCTTGCCAAAAACTTGAGGGTCACAGCTGCATTGGCCTTAGCGAACCTCAGGCTCTTGTTGAGCTCTCGAAGATGAAAAACTTTGCCCTTGGGAACCTCACCTGCTTGAATGGACATAGAGGCGCAAAGGAAAGGAACTCCCTGAGTGGCTGGCCACTGCAAAGCACCAATCAGCCCACGTGCTGAGCTGAACTCTGAAGGGAGGATTGCATCATCATCTTTGCGACCACGGGCAATGTTCATGGGACAAATCTTCTTGAGGTATTCTTCATAGCTTACCTCAATGCCACTGTTTGTCTTCAAAATCACTCCACCACAGTACTTCAGCGGCTGCTTCAGTGTCAACTCATCCCATTTGCCGAAGTTGAAATCCTTTCGCAGGTGTTTCACGGCTTCACTGAACTCTGGCTCATCAGGACTGCCGGTCAGCAGCATGTCATCTACGTGCATGATGAGGAGGCCAATGAGTCTGCTGCTCTTGGATGCTGTCAGCATGAAGCAACACTGATCCAAAGGGCGCTTTCGCCACCTCCTCTTGGTCAATCTTGAAGTCGCCTCCTCATACCAAAGCAAAGGGGCGTCACAAAGACCATATGCACTTTTGCGCATCCTCATGTAGAGATGCTTGTTGTAGACATGCTTCTGGGCACCGTCAACAATGGGCAAGCAATCCATGGGAAGACGAACGATGAGAACTCGGTCAAAGCCCTTCCCACTCAAGAAAGCTGCTTGCACATCTGCACAATAGACTTGCCAGTCCATCCAAACAGCTACGGTGCGTCCTGCCAGCTGTTGGTGCTGCCGTCTTCATGCTGAGGATGTCAGGGTCTTGGAAACCCCTCAGCACCAGTCTGGCTTTGGCCTTCCATCGAACCACTCCATTCTCTTCCTCCACCTTCTTCCAGGTCAGCACCCAACGGGCGGTGATCACCCTTTTGTTCTTGATGGCCTCTTCGATCTCTCCAGTGAGTGCGAACTGCCACACTGAGTTGCTGAAGTATTGGTCAAGTTCTCGGCGCTTGCCATCCACAAACTTGGCACGATCTTCAGGCTTCAGCTTTCGTTCATTGACTTCACCTTTTCTGATCGCAGCCATCATAACATCATCCATCTCAATGTGACCGTCAACAATGCGCCAACCAACTGGTGCATCACCTGGTAGTTGAGTCAGGTGAACTTCATCGATGATCGAATCATCATCATCTGGGACAGGAACTGATTCACCTGTCAGATCGGTCACCAGGTTCTCAGGGATGGATGCCACAGGTGCTGGTGCTTCCGAAGACGTGGCACGGGCTGCTTTCTCTGGTGGCTCTTCTGAAATTGGATGCTCTTCCAACTTTCTCTTTGGACTGACAGGCTCTGGGAGTTCAGGGAGTTCAGAAGGAGCTGCTGTGGTGATTGACTCTCTTCTTCTTGGTGTTCTTTCTCTTTCTCCAAGCTGAGGCAGGAAGAACTGAACAACACCATGAATTGCTGACGATGGTGCACCCTCTTGTTCCTCCTCCATTGGACCATCACGAGGTTCACTGGCTGCAACTGAGGGAGTGTACTCGCCAGTGTCGATGTCTTCTCGAGGGTAGTCAGCATCAATGTCAACGTCATCACCATCCAGCTCATCAGCTTCACCAACATGGCCACTTTTCTTCAACTCATCCTTGAACTGAGTGGTGCTGCGAGCCTTGAGGTCAGCAAGGTCACGAAGAGCTGCATCTCTGTCTGCTGGCACTAGCATTCCAGTGTCTTCAACCATAGGTCGTACTTGTCGTTGGCCACAACAATCAATGAAGTGCCATGACAAAGCCAGTAGACATTGACGTTCGGCTGCTCCTCAATGGCGACAATGCGAGCCGGCCCTTTCCATCCAGTCTTATGCAGCCTTCTCAAATTCTTCCTCCAGTACCACACACGCTGCCCAATTGACAAGTCCTCGTCCATCTCTGAAAACTTCTGAGTGAAAGCACGACGCAGCTTAGCATCAGAATCTGCAGAAATGAAAGCTTTTGCTGCTTGAGTGCGACGAGCTTGAACTTGGGCGAAAGCTCCTTGTTCATCGATGGCTTCTTGCGAGGGATTGAAGATCTCACCTGACAAGCCGTGCACATAAGTCATTGACTTGCCAAGAACCCACTGCTGTGGAGTAAAGCCACGATGAAAGCTCAGCTGGTTGATGCTGTGTGGGACATAGAGAGCTGCTTCCTTCAGGGCTGCAAGGTCATGTCGGCCGCATTGGTCCATGTACAGCTCGAGTGCTCTCCTCACCACTTGATGCTTTCTCTCAACAACACCCAGCCATGTGTGATTTTCAGCTGGCTGAACTTCCAAACTGATGCCTCTCTGAGTGGCCCATTCTCTGACATGTTGGCTAGACCAGCCTTTTGCCTCATCGATCCTGAGAATGCGTGGACATCCAAAGTGCTTGATCCATGCTCGCTCCATGCCCTTGGTGAACTCTTTGGCCTTCTCGGAGGTCAGGATGCGAATGGCACAGTAGCGAGTTGCATGATCTATGATCGTGAGGACACACTGCCTTCCAGTTGGTCGCTTTTCAGCCTTGTCCTTCTCCTTTCTCTTCGCAGCTGGAGTGCCGGGTGCAGGTTCACGAACTTTGACCATGCTGTCTTCACACGAGATCCAATGGCTGTCCACCAGAACACGGTCGTTGAACTCAGTGCACTTCAGTCCAGATGCAGGAGGACTTTGCTTCGGAGGCTTCCGGGCATAGCAAAGAGGACAGGTGTAATAGCGAGCTGCTTGAAGAACATTGTCGGTTGCTTGAACTTCACGTAGCATGCGATGAAGAATCTCCCAGCCAGGGTGACCGAGGTTCTTGTGCAACCTTTGGACATATTCAACAGCTCGAGGACCAACTTGGGCCTTCAGCACTCTGTTCTTCCGGACAGGATCTAAGGCTTGAAAGGCATCGGAGTCGAGGTTCTGGATCTGCTTCTCCTCAGCACGCTCTGCAAGTGCCTTTTCCTTCTTTTCATCAACTGGCACATCTTGAAGTGCTTCTTCATCATCACCTGCTGCAAAGACATCAGCAGGATCATTGGCATCGAGATCAGCCAAAATGGCGTTCACGATGTGCGAAGCCAGTGCTTGTGGATAGCTCTCTGCAAGCCATGAGCGAAGTCCAACTCCTGGGATGTGGCCTTCAAGGTGTGTGTGGGCATGACTTCCATCGCACTTGCGTGCCAACTTCAGCTGACACACTTCTCCAGTAACTCTGAAGTTCGTGGGCTTCATGACAGGCTGGATGAGACCATTTTCATCTGGAAGACGGAGACCAAACATGCACTGGTCAACTGGTGCATCATAGCCTTGCATCTCTTCAAAGGCTGGTGTCTTCCATGCGCGCGAGTGACGAGGATGTTCACATAGAGCGAGTCGTCCTCTGCGTCTCTGGTGCTCATAGACCACAGCACAAAACATCAGGATCGCGTCATGATCCCATTGACGAAGCTCATCCAACTGCTCAGCATAGCCAGCCTTGGAAGCCACTGTCAGCTCTTGCAGTTGCGACCACAATTTGCACATTGGTGACATCAAAACAGCATCGGGTTCCTCAGCCTTGAGTCGACGAAGGAATGCCATACGATGTGCGGACTGAGTGAAGTCCCAACCATCTTGCAGAGAAAACCGTTCAGCTGTGACACCTTGTCGGCGATTTGCGGTCGAAGTGACTCTTCCTTCACCTGCAAAGAGCTCCCAAATCACACGCTTGGAGGCAAACTCCCGAAGGGGCGAAGCTTGCAGCACATCATCAAATTCCTTCAGTCGCCTCTCAGTGTCATGAAGCAACTGTTTCAACTTGCCATTGGGAAGTTTGCTGAACTCTTCATGCTCTGCCGGATCCGCCTTCGGTGAAATAGGCGAGATCGGTGAGGGAGATGCCAACGGAGAAGCAGCAGCAGAGTTGTTTTGCCCTGGATCAGCATCATCTAGCTCCAACATCACCTCATCGTTCGACAGATCGATGGTGAACTGCGATTGCGAAAATTCTGAATTCTCTTGCACTGTCGGATGAGCTCCTGCAGACTCAGGAGATGTTGCACTCTTCTCACAATCCGACTTGAAGGATGCCTCCAAAATGGAGGACACGGAAGTGAAACTTGCCTGCTCTTTCTGTTCCATCACACTGTGCACCTCATCTTCGGTCACATTCAGCATCTCAGTCGACTGGCCGTCAAAGAAGACATCAGTCGTCATCATCTCTGGATGCACGTGAGCTTCAAAGTCATCGGGCAGCAACACGCTCTTGGCTTCCTGATTCATGAGCTTCTTCAGATCAGCTGCCATGTGACACGAACTCTCCTCGTGTTCCCCTTGGACAGACCTTCCAGGCCTTCTTGCCCCACTTGATCTTTCCGGAGGCATAGTTGATCGTGATGTCCAAGGCCTCAAGGATTGGCCGACCGAAGAGAAACGGTGCTCGACCTGGGATGACATACATCAGGATGTCACGTCGAACTCCTTCCATGAAGGTCGGCAACAGCAGGCATAACGAGGTGATGTTCTTTTCTCCATTGCCGAAACGGAAGCCCTTCTTGCACCTGAAGACAGGGATCTGGTCCACCTTGAAGCCGGCCATCAAAAGGACATTCAGGTACTTCTTCAGCTGTGTCTCTGACGTCAAAACTGAGCCAGCGCCACAATCCATCATGGCGACATCATCCGATGTTCCAGTGGTATCTTCCACTGCCAGCTGAATCTCGTCCATGACCATGTTGATGTCGGTCTCAAGGTTGGTTTCGGCCTTCCTCTTCGTGCCGGCGACCGGACAATTCTTGGCCCTATGTCCTGCTTGACCGCAACGAAGGCAACGATCGGCACCAAGAGCGGCTTTTCCTCGGGCTTTGGCTTGTGGTGGTGGTCGAGGCAACTGCCTATTGCGATCACCCTTGCCCTTGCTCTTGGATTTGCCCTTGCCTTTTCCACCTCCTTTGCCCTTGTAGGAGACTCCTTTTCCTGCTGACGATGGCTGCTCAGGCACCATAGCTACCACAGGATAGTAGCCTCTTGACATTCTCATCTGGTTCAACTTCTGACGTGCCTCGGTGTAGCTTGCCATCACATCATCATAGTCAGCAGCTAGGTCCTCATTGATGACATGGACCTCATCGTCTCCTTCATCGGCTTCATAGTCACCGAAGCCATCCTCCTCCTCCGGATCAGCCCAGTAGCACTCGTTGTCGTCATACTCCAGGTCGTCATACTCTTCAAAGTCGTCCTCATAGTAGATGGAGTCCTTATACGACTTGGTCCAACGATGTGCTCTGCTGGTGGTTGCTTCCTCTGGAATGCTGTCTTGCCCAATCACAAAGTTCATTGCTTTGCGCACGGTGTCCAGGCTCAAGGTCTCGGTACCGAGTGCAGACATGATCAACTGTCGTTGGGCTTGACTCAAACCAGCTCTCCTCATGAAATACCATCCAACCACCTTGTCCGGGAGGTTCACGTTGTGAGCTTCCAGCTTGCGAAGTGCTCTTTCGAAATCACCAGCATACTCCTGCAGCGTGGATGACCTCTTGCGTTGCAGCCGCAAAAGAAAGCTTCAAAATCACCAGGCAATTCGGTGATTGCATCGTACTTGACCACCTTGTCAAGTCGCTCCAAAATCTTTTGCATGCCAGTGCTGCCTTCCAAGTCGGACATGGACAGGTCCTCGCAGGCGTCCCAAGCTCTGCCTTTGAGGGTGCAAAGAACATTGAAGGAGGTCTCAGCAGCACGGCCAGCAAGGCTCATCTTCTTGTCATAGAGCATCAGCCTCTTGCGAAACTCTTTGTAATCGCTAGCTCTTCCACTGAACTCGGGGATGTTCTCATGAGCCTTGCCTGCATAGGTCGAGGAGGTTCCACCATTCGAGGTGGAGGCGGTCGCCATAGAACCAACAGGCTCCGCGACACCAACAACGAACAATCAGCGGCAAACGAAGTCCCTGATCTCTCGCAGCAAGCTCAATGCTGCCTTTTTCCAACCATGGCGTAGCGCCGATTGGCGTCAAGCTCAAGCGCGCGCCCACCCACTTTGAGTAAGCGCAAACATCACAAGTTCAAACATCAATGCACATGCCGGTCGACCAAGGTTTCTCGCAGAAAACTGACAGTCTTTACACTCCGGTTCGACATGCCAAACGGATAGGCATTGGCATATGTATGGTACATTGGACAATGTGGACTGTTGATTTAGAAAGCAACATACCTACCTTACCTGGGTCAAACCATCTCCATTTTCTCCATACAATGGAGGGTTGCTCTCAGTCAACAGTCAACATGGCTCAGAAGGTCGTCACCCCACCCAGGAGGCTCCCTTTCGGCTGCCGGGCCACTTTCGAACCTCCTCGTAGCTGGTGTCCTCGGTGGAGAAGTGCCGTCACGGTGGGCACGGTGGAGGCCAAATGCCGGAATCATTTGGCAGAAACAAACCAAATTCCAATTATATACAATTGACATGGGGGAAGTCATATATTATATAGGAACATGCATTCTGTTTTCACGCTTCATCTTCTATCTATGAGGGAAACATAGGATAACTATCAAGCAGTATAGGTACAACATTGTACAACCCTGCCATTGGTGACCAAGAAGGACCTCTGTCAAACTCCAATTTGACTTCGGACTGCCTGGCCCCGAATTGGCAGAAGCTCCAGCGGTGGGGCATAGGCCGCTCCTGTCCCCCATGGTCCGGTCCACCGGTCCACCAGTGAAGGACGCCGTGCTCTCGGAGGCCCCGGTCGTCTCGACCAAGGGGCGGTCAAAGAAGGGTTCAACTCAGGCAGTGGATTGCAATGTGACGACAACCGTCCCTGCCAACGACTTGTCCGGGACCGAACCTTCTATGAGGAGGTTTACATGTTGTGGTTGGCACCATGGGCTCAAACCTACCGCATTCCCTTGCCGAACCTGCATACGCTCCAGCAAGCCACACTGGCAAAGCTCATCTCCACACATTTCGACTAAGCCTTTTGCATCTCGATGACCAATGATGCTCCCAGAAGCATCCGTGTTAGCACGCGGCCCAACACGGGCGAGCAGAGACTCTCGCCGGCAGATGAATGAATGAATAATTGAATTATTAATTTGATAAATGTATTTCGATTATTTTCTTATTGAAAAATATTTTCATTTGTATGATCTTAATATTTCTTCGTTAATAAGTCATATATTTATTGATATTAGAGTTGGTCTGTTATTTTCAATAGCGGGGGGTGATAATGGAGGAAAAGCCGATATAGTAATTAGAATATATAAATATATTTAAAAAGAATAATTCATATCCTTGTATTATATGTCTCGGCAGTTAATAGGCCGCATGGGATGAAGAGTCATTGAGATAATTCATGATCTTTATATTGCAGCAAAGAATGTTTTCAAGCTCTGGCCATGCAACCTGAATATCCGATGTTCCGACCTATTGCTTGGCAACAATTGATACAAGGATCGTGGGATTATTAATCAGATCTGCGGAGGTGACGCATTGGCAATCCATTCGAACCCAGGAATGCGGTTCTTTTTTCGAATATTGCGATTATTTTCAAGCAGCCGTTGATTATCGGCACGATAGGGGTGATTATATAGATTCTAAGAAATCTTCCATGGTCTCCATCTGTGTTCAATGATCAATTTGAAAATCCTTATCGAGGGAATAAATGAATAACTATATTGAATTGACCTCGACGTCTCTCCTGCACATTCCCTTAAACGGTCGCCACCCTCCATAGCTTACTACAGATCAAATTTATTCATTATTTGATGCTTGTTGTTACATTGTACGTCCCACGCTCGCGAGGATTTCACGGATCTCGCGATTCATCGGTTCCTGTGGCTCGTTGATCATCTTCATTGTGATATATAGATTCTAAATGTTCCTCTTCTAGTATGTGGTTTCTCTTCTGTGTCTTGGTATCGGGGCAAGTAGTTATAAATAGAACTATGCACCAATTTAGCATTGTCCAACCAGCACCGTCTACAGAAACAAGCCTGCAAACGGCGATGCCGCCTATATCCAAGATATGTAAGAGTCGGATCCAATATATCCAAAGACATGATATCGCCGCGCGATAGGAACCAATATCAATATCGTCACGTTTTAAATTCATCAATTCAATCCAATATTTAACCATATAATAACCTTTGAATGAAATAATACAGACTAGAAAGAAAACCAAACGATAACACCTTCTTCCACTTGATAGATTCGTTCGTTCAATCCCAAAAATCCGGCGCCGGCCCCAATGCCCGTATCCTTGCCGGAGGCCTTCGGTTGGTAATCGAAGGTTATATACGCTCGCGCCCCCTGCCGCCGACCCTTTTGGTCGACCTCCGCCCGACCTCAGGTTAAATCCGGTCGACAGATTTATATGTAATTTACAGTGTTTCGTGTGTGTGAGGTACACAAAACACTGTGTTTTACAGGGTTTTGGGCCCCTCGGCGGCCGAGAATTTCATCTTGGAGATGTTAAAAAACGTAGGTTTTCCATGGTTTTTGCTTTGCGGGAAGGAAAAATCGTAAAAAATTGTATCGGAAGATATTTTTTAACATAAATTGCCTAAAATCTCCCCAACATAGCCAACATATCCCCAACATAGCCTCCAAGATGGCTCAACATAGGGCCAACGTATGCCAACATGGGGCCAACATACGCCAACATAGGCCCAACCTCGGCCAACATAGGCCTAACATAGGCCAACCTAGGCCCAACATAGGCTCCACTTGGGCCCAAGATGTGCCCAACATAGA
>JAOBYK010696665.1:0-10127 GCA_025434845.1 Phenganax subtilis
ATATTACTGTGGTATTCTTATTTTCGTAGGCAACTCGAAAGCGTGTTTTAGCCAAATTACACACTGCGGAAACTGTGGATGGAGGGTTATTGAGACGTGCTGCAGAAGAAAAGAATGACGAGTCCATACGTCACCACATCAGAGGAAAAGATTGTGTAGCGATTGAAGTTCATCACCATACCTCCTGCTACAAGTCCTACACACAGTTTCTATACAAGCGACCAACAAGCCCAGGACTTCTCTACCAAACAGCATATGAGAAATTTTGCCAAGAAGTCATTGTTGAAGAAATAATGAATAAACTGAATGTATACCGAATGACCAAACTGTTTCAGAAGTTCTGTGAATATGTGAATGAGGTAGACAACAAAGATGCATCTAACTATAGAGCATCTCGTCTCAAAACAAGGATACAAGGTGATTATCCACAGCTGGTATTTTATTCTACTGGTAAATGTACACAGAGTGAAATGGTATTCTACGAAGGTGTCTCAACAGGTAACAATAATAACCATATATTTCTTACACACAACAATAATATTACTGTACAACCCATGTTTGTTTGCATGTCTAACATTGTAAAGTCAGTAACCATAAAATGTTTTCAACTTCTGATACTAAGTATAACAGACTTTACATTATTTTTACACTAGGTAAAGTCTTAGAAGATTTACTTGAATGTGGAAATACTTCAGAGTCAGATAGTGAAGGGAATGATGAACAGACTAATTGTCAAAAAAAGCCCATCCCAGAAGTTGAGAGCAACATTTGTGTGCTATATAAAGCTGCTGCAATCCTAAGAGCACTGATCAAAGTAGGTCCTGATTTTGACTCACCATGGCCACCAACATCTTATGACATCAATTTAGAGAATGCAAGAAAAATGATCCCGATTGGGCTCTATAACTTTCTAGCATGGACGTTAGGAATGACTGATGACCCAACACTTGATGAATATGTTAAGGTAATGGAAGACGAGAATGCAAGGTTGCTTTCATTGGCACAAGATATTATTTATGCTTTCCATGGTGGTCGGAAAACAACACCTAAACATTGCAAACGAGCCAATCTGCTCTGCACTGAGCTGTGCAAATGTGTTAAGCGCAACAACAGGGCTCAAGACTCAGAAGACGAAGATGATATGATCAACGGTGACTGCAATGAGAGAGACTTGAGCGGTGATGAATAATCAGTATAGCCCTTGTGTATATGAAACTGGTTTTTCACAACTCTAAGGACGGTGGTCAAGTTTTAGCTATAACAGTAGAAACAGTTTAGTTTACAGCCATTAAGGAACAGTCGAGTTTAGTATACTTTAGTTTAAGTTTGATATTTAGCGCATTTTTGTCAACAGCGACGTTCAGTCAAATCAAAAAGGAAGAAATCGCATTTCAGAGGTCCTAACAATCAATATTCCCTATTATAGTCTGACGGTTTTAGTCTTCATTTTAGGTCGTATTACGAAAGTAGAATACTTTTGGACTTCTTTTCGGTTTTCCAAGACATGGCGATAGTGAAAGAAGCGAAATAGAAAACCTGCTCAAAGGGCCTTATTTTGTATGCCCGATGCCTGTTCCATTAGATGAAATGAAAACAGCATGGTGCCACCTTAAACTTGTTAAATTTAGTCACTCAACAGTAGTATGACGTAATTTTGTAAGTGAATTTCTAGTCGGTCGTAGAAGCCTGGTACCGACATTTGCACATGCATTTGCATCTTTGAGAGTCTGAGAGAGATGAAATTTAATGGACGCTGCGAAATTTAACAACAAAGTTGGAATATTCGAAGCTATATTTTGAAAAAACTGCGGGGTTTCAGACTTGGGAACAAGCAGAAATGAATTCAGCACACTTCAAAACGTAACTTTATGTTAAAATATTTTATTCTGCAAATATGTGCAACGGCATGAAACAAAAACTGCTTATGGGCCACGGCCTAGATGGTTGAGGTCGCCTAAAATGATTAACCACAATCTGGGTTTTTAGAGCGTATAATATCAATAGCAGACACGAGGTAAGCAGATAGTTCCTTTTGTTCATTCGCACTTTTGTCGGGGGGGATTATACACTACGCACAACACGATTGCCGATAGTGGTCTCAGTAGGCGTCCTGGTCAACACCACAGCCACATACACTCAAAATTGCTTCAGGTCAAATCGCCGTGTGCATGGGATATTATCTCTGACAAAGACACATACCCCGCCACCTCGGTCTCTCGTACGATCATTACGTAGCAAGTTGAGACCACTGATTTAGAGAAGATTATTATCAACATCTTCATGAAGCCATGTTTCTGTTACTGCCACAACATCAACAGGGTTGGTACTCAAGAGCGCGAAGAATTCATCAATTTTTGGGAGGATCGAGTGGGCGTTTATATGATAAATACTGGATAGGTTCGACTTTAAGATTACACGACGTCGACGACAACGACAACTTGACGACCGCAGAAGAACTAGGTTCGAGTCATTGCGCATGTCCTTTAGGAAATAAAACCAACGTTCACGTTACATTGACTGCGCCAGAAGACAAGGCCTCACGTTGTGAACAAAAGACTGCAAACCGTGAGTATTGTATTGAGTTTTGTTAATGAAATGTGGTTAGTGTTATGGTTTTCTTAAATATTTAACGAACCTTCAAGTATTACACAAATTTTATTTTGAATTTTGGCAGTGGGACGAGGTTTATCGTGGCCTCACAATCAAAACCATAAGTGAATATTTCTGAAGCTGTGATGGTTTTCGGTTGTTTATACGAATAAACTCACATATACTCGAGATTGTTCTCTAAACATGTCCCATTCATGAATGTATCTTTTTGCTTTTTGTCACGTAAGAAAGACCTGAAGTAGGAAGCAATCTGCACATACTAAAACATGCAAATGCACTAGTCTCCGTATGAAGCTGTCTTGTTTGGACATAGGTAGTAGTTCCTGTCCTCAAACAATTATTGAAACAGCTATCTTTGTATTGGTTCTTATCCATTCAACTTCCTTTGACCCTAGGTGGAAATCTAGCGCTTCTACTTTTTTTTCCACAGTCCTATGAACACTTATCACTGCTTAAGAAAAGATACAATAAAAAAATGGTTGCTGAAGAACAGACTACTGGTATTTCTCCTGAGTCTTCTGAGCTTGACATAGCTATCCATGATATTATTGAAATGGAAGAAGTTTCTCAAGTGGAGGTTGAAAGTGAAATGATGGAAAGGAATGAAAAAATAGAAAATGATAGGGTTAGAGCAGAAAATATCAGGAAGAAAGCAATGGAAAAAGTTGGAGACCCCAGAAACGTGCAGTAGAGGAGGGTACAGGAGAAACAAAACCAAAGAGACAGAGAAGACGTGGAAGTGATATAGTGGAATATTTGAAAACCAAATCAAATAACGATTTTGAGTTAAGGAGAGAAGAGCTAGCTATGAAAAGACAACAACAAGAGTTGGACGAAAAGAAGCGTGAAGTACAACTAAATCT
Source organism: Phenganax subtilis (assembly GCA_025434845.1). NCBI lineage: Eukaryota > Metazoa > Cnidaria > Anthozoa > Malacalcyonacea > Clavulariidae > Phenganax > Phenganax subtilis. The sequence goes on from JAOBYK010696665.1 coordinate 3,474, forward strand.
GCAGCAAAGCCAATACAGAGATTTAGTACAAAAAATGGATGAACAGCGACAACAATCTATGGAGATGCAAAGAATGCTTCTACAACAGCTGCAGCAGCAAAATCAAGCTCCTATGACTCTAATTGGAAAACTTCTTCCACCGTAAGCAGACACTGAGACTTTTATAGTTCAGCTCTCATGATTATCTACGTTTAAAAATATTTCACATTGTTGACATTTCTTTCAAAAGATTTAGGTTTACAAACTATGTAACGTAGACTGTTGCCATTCAGTTGCAGTTATGCTTAGCAGATAGATCTGTGTTTTCACTCTGTAAAGGTAGATATGTGTATTGGTTGATGTTAGTAATTCAAGTTACATAATTTACTGGTTTTGAAATCAAGATTGCATAAATTTGATTAATACTTACTGCCTTACAGTTTGGCATTGTGCTATTTCAATGCTGCAGATATGCCTTATTTCCCTCTCTCACCTGGAGCTTGTCATTGACCATGTACTTCCGACAATGGAATGAGCAAAATGTTCATTGATACTATATGAACATTTTGTTTACAGATTATGTTTATTTAAAATATTCTGCTAATGTTGGTGGATTTATACCAAAGTACATAGATGTAGCATTCGAGTACAAACATGTGTGAGCGTTCTGTAAGATGGCACATACAATGTACAGTTTTCCAACTTGACTTATTCCGATCTTTAGATTGTTTTTAAAATCTCCAACTTTGAAATAGTTCGATATATCTCCAAAAAACCACTCCACAGACACACGCAATTTACTCATTGATGTATTAAAGTTTTGCATTTGGGGAGTCAGTGCACTATTCCTGAAGGGGATAGCTTTAAACGTAGTTAAGAGTTCTCTTCTTTTGAACTGGAATAGACTGCAAGGTCCTAAGTGTGCACAGAGCTCGAGTTTTAGATTTAACTTCTTCCACTGGTCGTGGATCTGCAGTATCCGATCACTGGACTAGGTTACAGTAGCCACTAGTCACTGTGTGACTATGCATGGATTAAATCTTGAAGCTGCGCCTTCCATTTACGTGTTTTTGACACGCACGTACACGTACATAATAGTTTAAATTGTAATAAAACCTATATTGTAAACAGCTGCAAGAAAAATTGCTTAGAATCTAGAATTTTAGATAATCATGTGTCTATTTGTTGGCGTATTTTCAAAAACTATAAAACTTTAAAGGATTTAAACTTTTACCTGCGTGTACGTGACTGTCAAAAACACGTAATGGAAAAGCAGCCTTTACTACAAGATTTTGCGCGCGAATAAACTGGAGTTGCTACACAGAATTATTGCGTTAACCTCAAGTCACAAGATTTCTGAGTTTAGCTCGATTGAATAGACTTGGGTTGATTAGCTATAAATGCTTGAACTACTGCGTTTACTTGGAGGGAGTTATAGGTGCAGTTGCAGCACATGGCAAAGCGAGTGACGAACTGTACCTCCCTAGTGACGCTGGTAAAGTAAAGCTGACGTAATGAAACACTGTAAGTGAACCAATCTTCATTAGTGATGCAAGTATATCGTCAAATATGCAAAGGTCTTTGATTAGCTAGACATATAAAACAAGGCTCTCGAGATTCTGATCCATTTTGATTTTAAATAGTTTCTAACACAATCGTAAACTTTTCTACTCTCCGTTCTCGTGCAGGAAGTCACGCTGGCCTGCTTACAGCGTGCTGAAGATGCAGAGCACGACCTGAATGTCTGTCAGTGAGCTCAAAGTTTGGGAGTACGTTCTCTCTAGGTAAGCTTCGGTGTGGTGTAACTTACATGGACATTGTTGTGCTCGTGTCCTTGAAACATCAGAAAAAAACTTACTTTTATAATAGCCATCAGAGTGTTGAAGAAGAACACAACATGCTATCATCCAAAGGCATCAGCGACGTAGGTTGTTTTTTTCCGTTCTGGCCTTGCGTCCTAATGACTCAAAGAAGGGCATCTTTGCTGGAAAAAAGGGGCACATCTTGGTCTTTTCAAGAAAGTGGGGGGTTGGCGCTGCGCCCAGTGCCCCCCTTATTCTGCGGCTCTTGGGCCCTTAGTTTAATATTGAAAAACATAACGAAACTTTATGTTGCACCACAACGTCACCTAGAAACCACCATGTTTTATTGGATCATTCATGCACTATAACGAAAGAACTGGAAACCTATTCGAGATTCACCGGAACGAGTATCATCAAACCCCATTTGGAAGGAATTTTTGCATGTGGCACGGATTGAGAGAAAGCGCTAGTTAATGTATCGCGACTGAGATTTTATTTCTCTTTATTTCTTTCATATTTTATCATTTTTAAAGATATGTCAAGAAAGAGTAGAAAGACGAAAGATCTCACCAACGACTAAAGAGGTTTTGCTGGATGCAATTTTCGAGAAACGAGACGATCAGGCAACATATGAAGGCTGGGTCGACCACAGTCGACTCCACTTGGTTGAAGAATCTAGAAAATGCATGAAACGTCATTAAAACGGAGAGTAGTGGTTCAGTACGTTGTATAATACTTCATCCATGGTTTTGTAAAGAGATCGGCCCAGTGTACACGCATAGACAATTTCTTTCCTCCTCTGAGGATCTTAAATATAAGTCAAGTAAATATTTCGCATTCATCTTGATTGAAATTAATACTGAAAAGAATCAAGCAAATTAAAGAAGTCTTAGGCCCGGTTCAGACGGTGTACTTTTCATGTACCGTATCTAATACTATTTGGTTCGACTCAAGAACATGGATTGATTCAGACGCCGTATTTAACGAAGTTAAATTTATACATTTAGTAGGTTACATCGAAATTTCGCGCGAATTCCCTATGAAAATATTAACTTTAAGTATGCAATAGATACGGCACATGATAAGTACACCGTCTAAAACGAAGTCGTACCGCAGTCGAATAATACGACTGCGACGGCCATATTTATTAGTTTAGGTCGACCCAAATACAACCAGTCGTATTTAATTGATTCAGACGGCATACTTTTCATGAACTTAATTTGAGTATTTGATACGGTACATGAAAAGTACGCCGTCTGAACCGGGCCGAATTTTTAAAATGTTAACTTTGACCATTGCAACTCATCAATTGCGACAACGTATTAAAAAGCCAACTAGGACAGCCGCAGCAACAAAAATCTTTGATAAATATCGTAATAACCAAAATTGAAGACCACGAACTTCTGAGATCGGGAGTTATTGATGTAGCGATCAGTGCTCATAGCCATGGTCTATATTTGCTGAAAAATTGGAATACCTAGGGAAATCCCTATTCTAATATAGAGCCCCTTTTTGAGGAATTTTGAAGGCGGGGCTAATGGGAAAAAGGGGCCTCGCACTGGCAAAACGAGGTTGGAATGAAAGGGGATATCCGGAAAATGCAGGCCTCAAAAACTGCCACTTTTGGGTGGAAAAATCATTCTTTTTGACCGTCGTTGTTTTTTAAAGGACGAAATATAGAATTTTGTCCTTGTTAACTATTGTTTGACACTTGCTGCCTTCATATTTGATGAGATTTTGGATTAAAATGCAAAATATTTCTACGTAAAAATACTGGCCGAAAATTTACATTTTTTCTTCTCGTGTATTTTCGGCGAAATTCCAAAATCACATAGAGTTAGCAATAGTCTCAGGTTTACTAAAAAAGGAGATATTTGGTTTCATTTTCCGTTCAATAAAACAGAAGTTGCAGAAGTCAATTATTTTGCTACCCAAAAATGGCGGATTTAAGGCCTGTTCGCATTGTGTGAGAAAGTATAATTCAAAGTCAGTTCAATTAAACCATATCAGCCGAATTAAACCATAGACATAACGTGGACCTGTGCAGTATAACCAACGAAATTATCAGTCTCAAAGTTTTGCTATTTTTCAGGATAGATACAGCTTACACTTATATTTTACTGATGATGACAATACGATCTCACCTTGGCCAGAAATTACGAACATGAGCCCGAAAATTTCTTTCAAGTTCTCTGAAAACACATTTAAGAAGCGCTCCCTACACTGATACGCTTACACAAGATTTGAAGATGATGTTTTGAATTTCCAGAAAATGAGACTTCCCGCTTCTCATTTTCTGTTTTCCATTCTTCTTTTCCTTTTCCTGTTCCTCATTGCCATTTCTGATTATCTGTTCATTGTTTCAACGGCAGCCCCTCATCGCATCGCTCCCTTAATTAAGATTAAGAAAATAAAACACTAGACCCACTCATCATTAGTGTTGACATATTCTCAAATAAATACTTTTACAAATAACGTCAATTCAGTCATTGTGAGGTATTCAATTTCGTGTTGTCGAGTTCCTGTGCAGACAGCAGTATTGCTGACGTGCTGCTACTGCATGTTTGCGAAGTTTGTCAGTGAGTATCAAACATGATGACGGCAATATTTTCAGTCCTCGTAATCAGCGTTTTCACTCAATTCAGCTGGTAGGATTTAAATAAACATTAATACTTATAGTATATATCAGCTACGAAATTTGTACTGTTTAAATAAGGAATTTGAGCGAGTAGATTTTGGATAAACGAGAATTGACTCGAAATTGCTTTCTACGGAAATGTCCTGTAGCTTACTCGTATTAATATTTGCGAATGTTATATTAAATTTCGAACAGCTTCAAATTTGCGAGCTGTGATTTCTCGCACCTTTTTAAATCTTCTTGCATGGTTCAAGACATTTTCCTCATTCTTTCTTTTTGGTCAGATTAATAAAAGCAAACTATTATTTATCAATAAACAAAGCTTGTTCAGAAACGTTGTAAAAGGCGACCTTACTATAGTTTCTTGATTTTTTGAACATTCATGGGTTAACATCAATATGCTGCGTGATATACAAAATAGCTTTACTCGCGGACTATATTTCGTGTAATAACTGTGCTGTGTCAGGTGAGTTTTACCGGCGCTTTGGTCTTACTTAATTAAAATGTTTAAATTTAAAGGGGTCTGGGAACTAGCAATCTTTGTTCTTGAGTTCAATAGCATCAGTTTCTTAGGGTGAGAATATATAATTTGAGTTACTCGATCAATAATTCTGAACAAACCGCAACTCAGGCATTTTGCCAAAATGATATGAGACAAGTATCATGGAAAGACTAGAGTAATGAAATATTTTTTCTTTCGTTTTTGATAGAATGGAACCATTTAATTTAGTACTTACCTTAGAACATTTTGTGAAGACGTGGATTGACTACGACCATACAACAACGCACAGCCGAGCATTACTTTTTGTTATATCAAGCACTTACGACTCGCGTGCAACGAATACGGATCGAAACGAACAGAAATTTAAGAAAACTGAGCATTTCTGTTTATCCCTGCTGAATGATTCTTTAATTAATTAATTAAAGTTATTTATACACGGTAGCCATTCAGCATGAAACTGGTTTTCAATAGGCCGTGTTACACTCAATAAAAATCTAAAATTACATTCTAGTGAAGCCTAACTGCTGATCAGCTTCACCTATAATTACACACTATTGCATTACAATTATAACAATTAATACATGTAAATAATAATACAACTATCGACAAACCTATCCTACTAATATGCGCAAAGAGAGTATTTAATTATTTTTATAGTGATCAATTAGCAAGACCTTCACTGTACGTATTGTTTTGTCGCCTACATTTTGTGTCAAGTCTGCGGGAAGGTTGTTCCAACGTACCCACCTCATTAAACCTGACAGTCGAACACCTACCCACCACACTTACCTACTATACAGCATACCAATCACACCAACCCACCATAGGTCCGTCAAGCATTATGGGTCCATATAAAAAATCGAGCTGTGCATTTAATTTAATCACCATTCCCACAAGCAATGCGAATTTAACTCCGGCGACAAATCATGATAATACAAAAACTCATCCTCAAAGAACCGAATTTGTCCCAATAATCATGCTGACCAATGTTATGTCCTTAGTCCCCAAGATTGACGAACTTCGTATTGTTACCTCCGAACACAATTTTGACTTGATTTTCATTACTGAAACTTGGCTACGGGAGACCATTGGCGACACCCACGTGACCCTGTCTGATCACCACCTTGTGAGACGAGATCGCATACTTGGTATCCACGGCGGCGTTTGTATGTACATAAAGAACGCCATTAATTTCAAACGACTACCTGAAATTGAGCATCCAGACTTTGAGGTTCTTTGGACACACATTAGACCACCAAGATTACCAAGGGGATTTAATGGCATCGTTTCCGCATGCGTATATCACCCACCAAACTCCAACAATTCAGACCTCCTTGAATACCTATCCGACTCATTGACAGTACTGGAAAGTCTCTTCCCAGGCTGCGGAATTATCATTGCTGGTGATTTCAACCATTTCGATGCTAGAGACCTGTGCCGTGATTTCCAGTTAAAACAATTGGTTGATAAACCAACACGTGGCGCCTGTAATGATATGTATTAGATTTAACAATTGGTCATGCATGATTTCCAATCAACTTCCCTAGGATATAAAGTTAAGTTGTTTCTATCAGTAAATATATATATAGTTGTCTCTTGTCGTGAAACGATCTCTCTAAAAGTGTTCTCGTACAACATGGTGCCAGGAGTGGGATTCTGATAAGCGACTAACTTAACCGAACCAGATTTTAAGTGAACTGCAGCGTTGTGAGCCATGGCTAATGCTACAGGGT
>JAOBYK010696776.1:0-10126 GCA_025434845.1 Phenganax subtilis
AAATTAATTGCAAAAAATCGCAAAGGGAACACTACAAGATTGTTTTCAATTCAAGTTTATGGTAAGATAAAACAATACCGTGCATGCTCTTTCATTAGGAGTTCCGCTGATTTCTTTGTCAGCTGCATTTCATCAAAAAGCTCGTGTGTATCTTTTCCCTCAGGGGCGTGGGAAGCAACTTCAAGTAAGGAGAGGGGGGTACCAGCTTTCAGGGGCACCTTTGCATGTGTCAGGGGCATCCTTAAGAAAAAGACTATTATGCCTCAATGGCCATCGTGTATCACTGACTGACACCAATGACTGACATTAGTAGATATAACATTCAGTTCTGTTATAGCAATAGTCTATATAATATTTACCTTGTGAGAAAAATCGTCCTGTGACACCAAGTACCCTCCGTCGCTCATACTCTCGCAACTTTATTTGCTATTTATGCCAAACTAGAACAAACAAGAAGTACACAGAAATCAGCTCTAGTCACGTGATTACAATCTTGCTAGACACGCGTGGCCCTCGAGCGATAACAAAGTAATCTAAACAAGTTTCCACAAACATGATAACACCTGAAAACATAATAATATTTTCAGAATATAGGTTTTCATTAACGTTTGCACGATGACATTCCAAATTGTCGAAACTAGAGAAGCAGTTGGAGCATTTGGTGTAGGTTACTAACTTTTAACTTAAAACTTGCCGAAAAATCTTAATCGCTTGTCATTTTTCTGACTGAATACACTGGTCATAATTGAATAATGATTCATCATTCATATATTGCTAATGTATGAATATAATTTACATAAATTTCCATTCTTATCTTTTAACTGAGATGGCTTCTCAAAACACGAAAGAAAGAAAGTCATTTCCAAGCCTCCCCGGCAAAATATTTATCTTATGTCCCTCAAAGTCCGCAGGTGTCCCTCATTGTACCAATATGCCATTGCGTCTGACATTTATTTGCTTTTTAGTTCTTTAAGCTAATCAGTTTGCTACATTTTCTTATTATAGTCATAATTAAGGTAAAATCAGATAGGCATGTCAGTAATTGATGTACTTGGTAAATGAAAAGGGCACTTTCCCCAATAAACAGAGCACTTTTTATCCATTTGAACATGTTTGGGTGGCACGTGCTCCTCCTGCCCTCTAGTTCCTACGCCCCTTTTTTTCACTTTTTTTAAAATTTATATTTGTTCGTGGTGATTTTGCAGTAAAATAATTTAAACCACTTCTTCAGCAACTTCCAACTGAAATCGACCGCAGGTGGTGGTCAACTTGCAGTTGAGAAAATATTGTTGATTGTTTTCATTATACAAGTAGTTGCAAGTGAAGAGAGATGCATAAAAAGTGACGATTAGTTTAATTGTTTTGATTGCTCTTGGAAGGATGAAAACTTCTAAATTTGATCCCCATGCGCTGCCAAGTTACGGCTATAAGACTTATTTATGTCCCATTCGTGTATACAATTCATTAATGAATTTGGTTTTTTTATTTCTTTATAGTAAAACCTGAAATACTGAAAGATAAGGTGAATCTTGGCTTTCAGAGTGGAATGATGATAAACTGTTCTATGAAAAGAGTTAATCCACCTCAAGTGAACTACACCTGGCACAGGTGTCAAGATAACTGCGATAAGAAGAGTAGCTGGACGAGACTTAAACGGCAAGAATCGTCTTTAAGAATTGAAAGTCCAGCGAAATATCGCTGCACTGCTATTAATGCCTCTGGCCGTGATGATTTTACAACGGCAGTTGAAAGCAGTGAGGTGCCAAGTAAGTGAGAGAGAGTTTAAGGAGTATGTCCGTTTTCCTCTTTAATTGTATGGCAGCAAAATGCCGCATATTTTTACAAACCAACAAACACAAATAAATAAACAAGAGTGCAAATGGACAAACGAACGTAAAAGCCAGCAATATTTGCTTGCTAGGCATATATAGACTAAGATCTGGTTCAAACGTCGAACTTTTCATGTGCCAAATCGAATGGAAATGAACCTAACCAAAGACTTTTGCTTATTAGCATATGGTTCGGCACATGAAAAGTTCAGGGACGCCGGAACCGGGGGAGCTGGGGGGCCTAAAGCCCCCTCACTTTTATCTAATAATTACCCTAAAAGTAAAAAGACTTTAAACTTCTTATTTCCTACGCGGTGCTTGGCATGTAGAAGCATTTTTATTTTAATTTTTAATTGTGATGGAAGATTTAGCCCCCGCACTTCAAATTTGGCTCCGCTGTCCTTGAAGTTCGACGTCTAAACCGGGCCTAACAAGCAAGTAGATACATGGGGCATGAAAAGACATTCTTCTAGTCGAGTAAAAGAAATTGTTTTTTTTACCCGATATAATGACCATGCGCTTGCAAAGGTTTTGACACCTTGTAGAGGAAGACGCGGTTCTACAGGGTGTATCAGAAAAAGGTAACTGAACTTCAGTGCGTGGTTATTGTACGCGAAATACTTAATTTACTCCGCGTGTGAACAAAATTTTTGCATATTCGGAAAGATCAGGCCTTTATATTTGTTGAACGACACGTTTTTCATGCCAAATTGCGAAAAAATGAGCAAATACAAATTCGGTAAGACATACTAGTCAGAAATGCATATTTTCACGGCATGAGAATTGGGTCTCAACCATTGAAAATTGAATCCTTCATGACTTAACGGGATGAATTTTGCTTCAATAAATTATTCGCAAGTGCACAAATATTATTAAGATGCAAGCTGTGACACGTTCGTGATTAATTGCTTTTCCTTTAGTCATCCACTGGTGAAAATATGCCGTTCTGACGAGTCTTTCTTAGCGACTTCGTATTTTCTGATTTTTTCTCCATTTTGCATGAAAAACAACTCATTTACCAGCTAAAAGCCTGACATTTCCGAATATACAAAATTTTCTTTCACAAGTCCAGTAATTCACGTATAATACCGTGGTGAGGTTTTATTTCCTTTTAGTTGATACACCCTGAATGTATTGGGCCATGTTTAACGTTCACTGTTATTTATGATTTTTAGCAATTATATTCTGCATAATCATATTTATACAGCTATACCCGTGAAAGAAAATAAAGCCTTCCAAGGAGTTCTTTTTTCCATTGTAATTTCGCTTGGGTTAATCGTCTTGATTTTGCTTGGATTATCTGGCTTTGTGTTGTATAAAAGAAGAAAAATCTACGGCGGCTTTTACCTCTTCTCATATCCTCCGTTGCCTGACAAAATGAAAAGCTTGGATATAAAAAAGAATATTCAAGGACAGATTTAAGAACGGCCGTTTGCACCGGAATGGGATTTTCCAAGAGAATGATTAAACATGAGTATTTAGGAAAGCAAGATGTAGAGAAAATGAAAGTTTTACTGCATGCATGCTGTCATAGTGTCATCCTCATAGCTGCTATCGAGTTACACGCGTGCGAGTTTGGGAGAAACGAGAGATTGTGTGGCAACACTATCCCCGTTGTGTTTCCAATGTTGAGTTTCCCAAACTCGCACAACTGTTTCTATAACTCAATAGAAACACGGAAAAAATGCTTTCTATTTTCTTTATCGAATAACCTTTTTAAAAGCAATAAATATAAAGATTATTGACTTCTATTAAAATGGCGACTTCGTTCAGTAGTTTTAAGTATTGGGTTTCGTGATTTGGGAGAATTGAAAAAAGCCTAAATTTATCATGAAAAGGCGCTGAAAGTTTGCCAGAATGTTTTTTAGAGTCTGTTTTCATGAGCCGCAGTATTCCAGCTGACCGGACTGACTTGTTTCTTTAGCTTTTTAACGCTCCAAAGTTTGTTGGAGGTAACCATTGTGAAATGGTGTGATTCCCTAGTTCTGAAAAGAACTGTGTAAACACTGAATAAGATTAAGATATTAGAAAAACTTTAATAACTTCAAAACATTGCCCATTTCAGGAGACCTCTCTCCTTTAGTTAGCAGAAGAAACAACTGAAGAGAGGTCTGCCGAAATGCATAGTGTTTCTTAACTTATTAAGTTGTTCTAATATCTTATGCAAACAGTTCTTTTCAGAACTAAGGAACCACACCATTTCACAATGGTTAACATGTTTTAATTACTGGTACATGTTTTAGCCATCATACAACTGATTAATGCCCGAGCTAATGCATTGGCTAACTTCTCTTGTTAACCTACTGGCTGGCAATGTATTTGAGTGTACACCTACTTCGGCCACTTATACATCTGGAGCCGGTTGTTCGCGTATGCCGTTTAGCTTAAACGGTGGATAAGTCAGAATTCAAAAGTGCTCCCACTCTTCTTCTAAGCTTTTAAAATCAAATCTTATTTAATAAAACTATAGGTAAATAGATCATTATTGTATTCAGTTAAAAACTTTTCAATTTCGTTGTTTAAGAAAGACATTAATACGATGTATGTTTTGAACTTGAACGGCGTTTAAGCTAAACGGCGTACGTACAACCGGCCCCTGACTACAGATGTGCAACCTTTTTACTAGTCTGGAGAAGTCAATGGGTCAATAGTATTGTTCAATCAACTTTAAAGATTGCTATTTGAAATAACTAGATGCACAGTAATTGCAATCACAACTATATAAAAGTCTGCAATGTAATCATTACAAATTCATGCCAGGGCCGGATTAGCGTTGTGCAGGGCCCCCGGCATTTTTCATCGCAGGGCCCCTTTAAAGTTATTCTCCCCCTACGTCCCAATGGGTGAATGGCATTATGAACCGTACACACGAAAAATAATAAAACCACAAAAATAAATTCTGGCTTTTATCTTCCAAAATAATTGTTTGTGCACTGTTTGCGAAGAATACAGTGAGACATAAAGTATTATATACCAGGAAAAATGAGCTTAAATGTCATTTCCATAAACACGCTTATTCAGAGGCATGGAAAGCTTGCTAAGATTGGGGGGCGACTCTCACGAGACGCCACAATGGTTGGCGCCGAGGGAGAAAATTTTTAGAATTTTAATACTCTAAATCGCCGGAAATGACCGTTTTCAAGCTCTTTTGCAATTAAATAAACCTCACTTTCGTCATGTTCAAGGCTATTTTATTTTTGTTTAACTATTATTAGGGCTCGAGCAATAGAGTTCTTTAATGAAAAGACACATTTGATATGCGGTTAAAGTACTGGCGTATGTAATGGACACGTGAGCACGAACGTGAAAGTTAAGGCTGGTTTACACTATCAAAGTTTCTGTGATCAAAGTAGGAATTTTTCACCGGGAAATTCTACGATCTGAAAAATTTGGAAGATATGAGATTGAAGTAGTTCAATGTTGACCACTGTATTGATTCCCTTGAATAGTTTTAGCAAATCCTTGAAAACATAGGATTTACCTATCCGATATTCCACTTTGATCACAGAAACTTTGACAGTGTAAACCGGGCCTTAAAACGTCTCGACAAACAGTCAAAATGGTACCCACCAATTATGTTAATTCTTTGAAACCCTTGATGAATTTTCTAGGAATACTAAGAACAGGTCTGTTGAAATTGGAAATACAAGTAAGGGGAAACAGTTTTAAAAACTTAGTAAAGAGAATTGAGATTAAAATATTTATAGATTAATGACCTCAGCAGCGTCAATTACCCAACGATTTTGTCTCGTAACCTAGATCAACAAGATGCTGCTCCTAAGCTTTTTAATTAGCTTTTATGCTTCTGAATGTTTGTACTCGAAAAATGTTTGTTGCTTTGCTGAATTTACGTGCATAGTACGTACTATTGTTGACACTGTATCTTTCTTAGCAATCCCCTATATGAACGTAAATAAAGTTTACTAAACCAACAACAAGAACTAAAGTGTCTTTAAATTTCAATTTTTTTTATTCAGACATTTATGAAGAAGATATTTGTTAATTTTCGTAGTTACAAGAGAAAATAAACCATTGCTCGGTGCTGTTCAAATGGGGCCTTCAACCGAGTAAGGAAATTTTACTATGGTGTTGCGGGAATTCCCGTGATCAATAAGACAACAGAAATGTCAATTTTTTATCCTGATCTTTGAGAACTTACCGTTTGATAGTGAACTTCAAAGATGGTTTTGTTTACCAATAATAGCATTTGTTTCATTTTCCACAGTTAATGAAGCTTTATTTGAGCATTATTAATTTCATAAGAGCCATCGGGGATTCCCAATTTAAAATGGGGAATCCCAGTGTTTAGCAGCTCAGTATAAATAAAGACTTGTTATATCATTCTTCATTTGTTCAAAGTTTCATTTGGACGAAGTTCCAATGCTTTACAAAGAAGTAAAATAACTAGAATAAGAGACTTATCGAAGAATGAAAGTTGAGTAGCCACGATACTGAAGGTAAGCGGTATTTGTATTCTTGTATTCGTTATATTATATTCGTTATATTAACAAATTGAATATTGGACAATTATGAGTATCATTTAAACAGTGTAGCAAATATGCAACTCAAGGTTCTTCTAAATTGAGCCTAGTTGTCCAGCCACTCAAGCTACGAATTGGGATATTTTTACTGGACATTAAACGGGCCTTTGCATAGTTGCACAGTCCACTTTGGACTTTAACATTCAAAAACCTAGTAACTCGTCATACATGCTTTTTGCTACTTAAAATCTCCGCCAGGCGAATAAATTGTTATGCCGTCGACTGATTACCGCCTATTTGAGTAACTGGGCTCCATATAAACAGACACTTGTGGTTTGTAATGCTACAAAAAGGGAGAGTTTTTGAAAAAACTGCTTCGCAAAGTGTTAATTGAAATCCATAAAAATAAAGTATCAAGTATTAAAAAAGAGAATACAACGAACTATTGCGAATAACTATTATTGCGTTAAATTTTGAAGGCAGTTCTTACACGAGCCTTTATTGAGACACAACGTCACCTTGATGAGGGCGGATTTTTTAAATGCAAACCTGTATTACGACAGTGCAATGCCGCTACGACGACAGGGTTAGTAAGGTGGACCAGCAAGGGACGTACTCAATAAAATGGAAGTAATTTAAGCAGAAGCGACTTCGGGCCTTCCATAGTTTGCATGAGACGCACTTTTTAATTAGGTATGAGGTCATTTAAGCATTTGTGCCGTTATTTGATCCCGTCTCTCATTTCTGGCCGAACAAGTGTCGTGACTTGGTTTCACTCACGAGTATAAGATAAGCAGGGTACCGTATTTACTCGATTGAGCGCCGCAGCGCTCTTTAAATTTTCATTGTTTCAGATGCGGTGCTTATTCGGGGGCGGTGCTCAATCGAGGGCGGTGCTCTTTAAAAATATTCGGTTTTTGCGTCGATCGTTTGTTATTTTCAACACTGAGATGAATGAAAGTAACGAAACAGCTGGACGCTGGAAACAAGAAGACGCTTGTTTGTAACGTTGCAATAGAATTGTCGCGCTTGATGACGATATTTGTAAAAGCAAACATAGAAAACAAGCTCTCCAGATTTTGTGAATAATTAGTGCGGCGCTCATTCAGGGGCGGTGCTCTTTAAATGTTTTTGCTCTCAAATGCGGTGCTTATTCGGGGGCGGCGCTCAAACGAGTAAATACAGTATTTGCAAGTATAATATTGCATGTGACCTTGTGTACGCTGTCTTAATTTCTGTTTACTGGAGTTTCCAACTGCAAGTACTCTACATTTTCCAAGAAACTTTCGAAAGAGAAAATACACTGTATTAAAGAAAATGTGAAGACTTTTCCTTTGTGCAAAGAGAACAGAGACGAGTAAGATTCTTATCAAGTCAAGGTAAAAGCTTTCTACTGCTGACATGTTAAACTCACATGACTCATACCTAGTTCAGCTGCCACAAATTAAAACTATAGATGTTTTCTACATTTTTCACACTGCAATGATGTTATAATTACTAATTGCCAAACTTGATATGCAATGCTTCGCTTAAGAATGTATGGTTAGAAGACTTGATCAAAATCTTTGTCGTATCGACTTGCGTGTGTTGATGCAAACTTTTGCTGCATGAACGAGTCATTATCATTGCAGATATCGTTCGTGAAGACTACACAAAAGTCTTTCACTTTCTTTCTTCTTTTTGCTTAAGTTTGTTCAAATTGTGCACCGTGAAAACATATATTTCCAGATCTGCCTTTATTTTACGTTATGCTTCAGTCAAATGAAACCACGGCCCCTCACCCCCGGAGCATGGTGGGGAATTAACCGAATTTAACGGGAATATAACACCACTTAACAAGGTGCTATCCCCGGGAGAGCGGTGGAATTACTGCTATTTGCAAGCTACCAGTGTAAGCTGTGCGGCAAAACATGCACGTTCTAGCAAAAGTTCGTTACATTTCGGCGAACGTCAAAGAACAACGAGTTGACTTCCGTTAGAACATGCATAAATTTCTTGTCAAACGTGAACGTTTGAAACGTAAACAAACATGTGAATATTCTCCAGCCTACAGGTATAAACGGAGATTTTATGCGGGGATTTAACAGCCGCGATGTCTATATGCCGGGAACATTTAATTAAAATCAGTGATTAAAATCCGCAATCTAATCGAGATGGACTGGGGCGACACAGTAAAACACAAAAATGGCGGCTATAGCACCAGGTCTGCGAGGCAGGTACGCACACATCTGTAGCTTTATACATTTGGTTATTGTCAGATCCGTTGCTTTATACATTTATTTATCGTCAGGCATCGTCTGTTCATTATTTTGTATTCAATTTGCATTGGTAATTTGCATAACAATACGTATGAAATTTTAATGTATTTTGTCTGATTGTTTATTTTACAATGCCACATTTCAAAATTGCCCAGTACATTTGTTTGGTTATACTAAAGCCCGGTGACACGGGGATTTAACAAACTGTTTCTCCCATGAACGGGGGGAATTAACGGTTTTTAACACTTACTTAGTGTTATTTTCTCCGCTACATCCTGGGGGTGGGGGCCGTGGTTTCAATTGACTGAAGCATTATTTTAAGTGTATATTCTTGGTATCTAGTAAATAATGCAAGCAAAGTTTGTCACTTTAAGATTGAACAGACTTTGGTATCAAAGATTAAATTACTTAACTATTTGCAATCAACAATATTATCATAATGACTATTTCGCACTGCACATTATGGAAGCTTTCTTACATGGTTTAATTCGATGGATGCTGTCAGTAATGATTGCAAAAGTCAATTCAGCACGTTTGAAATCTTCATACTTGTTCTATCAAAATATGACTTGCTATTTATCAAGCTTCAGAGACATGAAAACGTTCACTTTGCTTTGTTGTGATGCCGTTAAGAATATCTCTGGGCCTATAAGTTATTCCATATTTTCAGTTCAACATGGCCTTTAGAATTTGCAACCGAATCACGGAATGCTTCAATCCTTGAGCCTCCAAGGTTTTCACATGGAGCACAAGTATAAACGAGAAAAGAAAGAACGACTTTTCCTGTGAAAATACGAAAAAAAGGCCCAAGAAACATTCTTTTCAATTCCCTTTTATTGTGCCCTGGTTTATGATTGAGCTCTTATGTTTGTGCTCATGTTCATCCTTATATGGAAAATCTTATCTCATACTTATGCTTACTTTCAAGTGAACACCAGGCTTGATTATCTGAATTTTCATGTTTTAATTAACGGTAAAATATTTTCTCCAATTCTTGACTGTTGAACATGTTATTTTTTAATATTAGATTGTGCAAAGGAATAACAATGTCTAACGTGTTGCCATGGGAACATGATGAAGAACAAAACTACAGTTGTATAAGAAAGATTGTCACAGATATTATCAGCAAAGAGCTAAGGAAAGTTTTTAAACAAGAATGGAACACTCGCTACCAAGCTTCGTTCGGAGCGTGGGATGACACCAGTGCAAGTGGTCAGCAGTTGTATCATAGAGAAAAGTCCCGAGCCAAAGCAAAGATTTATTTTGCAAAATATCAGAAAGGCAATGCCAGTGAGTGGGATTGTACCGTGCTTTTCGATGCAATTCTTTATTCCAACTCTATAGGTAAAGCGAGTCTTAATCCAGTAATAAAAAATGAAATCGATAATCTTAGGAAAATACGAAACGAAATAAGCCACGTCAAAGAAGGAAAAATGACTGATGTTGAGTTTCAAAACATGATTATTCGTGTTGAAAATTCGTTCAAAATTCTTGGCTTTTCTACCAGTGAAATTCAGCAAATTGTAAGAGATAAAAATCGTTACAAGTCATTCCAAGT
>JAOBYK010696998.1:0-10123 GCA_025434845.1 Phenganax subtilis
TAGGAACGTATGAAGAACCTTTTAGAGGCTTATATTTCGCCAAATGAATATCTAATCTTAATATTCTATCAAATTCCGAACCCGAACCTTTTTTCCTATACTATAAGAATTCTTCCACGATGGTTTCCACCATTTCTTCATAAATAAGATCTATGTCTGATCCTGGTAATATTCTACGATATTTTGAACTAAAGTAACCCTCTTCCCATTCTATGATGTCATCTGGATCTGATCATTGGATCTCTTTTTACCATTTTACAAACTAATACGAGCTCCACCTTGTTATTCCGAAGTGTGTCTAGAATCTCAATCATTTTGTATTTAACATTGAATAATAACCAAGTTTTAGGATCATCAGAATTTCTATAATCATCATCATCTTTGAAATATAATTTATAAGTTTTTAGTCTACCCTTCATAGCAGTTTTTAGTGGCTCAAAAATTAACTCCTCATCCTGCTCCTGATTATATAGTTTCATAATTTTACTCTTCATTTGTGTATAAGTGTCGGAAACTTTTGTTTTGATAGGTTCTGGAACAAATTTTAATAGCCAATCACCCCAGTCTAAATTTTTGCTTCATAATCTGTCTATTCGTTCTTGGGCGAGGGGTGGGTCTTGGAGGTATATACTTTGTAGGTTTTAAAGGTTCTACCCCAATGTCTTTTATAGGTTTATCAAGTAAATGAGTTTGTCTTGAACGAGGTTTTGTAGTTGGTTTTCTTCTATATTTGTTTATGTAACCATTGATATAACTTGTGACAATATCCACAGTCTTGTCATCATAGTTTTCTTTGTTTAACGTATTTTCTAAAGTGTCTAGGTATTTGTTTATGTTCTTTACTCCAAATCTTTTTATTTTTCCATCTAATTTATTAAGTTCTTTAGTTACTTTTGTGGGTATAACATCTTGCGTGTTTTGATTGGCTAGTTTAATTCTAGGCTTTGGAACTGGTTTATCAAGTTTAGTTCTAAGCTTTGGAATAGGTTTCTCGAGTATAGTTCTATGCTTTGGAACTGGTTTCTCAAGTATGTACTCTTGACCCCCAGGTTTTATTTTATAACTTCCTTGTGGTCTACCTACATTTTTTCTATGTGATTGAATTTCTCTAAATCTACTCAAAGCTTGTTTTGCGGAAGTATTTGGTCCAACTGATTTTATAGCATCCGCATTAGACTGATTTACATATCTAGTTTGTTGTCCTTCATTTACTAAATTATTATCAAGTTGTTCAGAAGGAGCAAAGAAATCTTCTTTTGACGCAGGTCCACTTTTTCTTCCTGAGAGAGTCTCTTCAGCTCTTATTATTTTACGTTCTGGTTTAGGAATCTCCCACGCAATAGGTTTTTTCACCTCATCAGTAGTAGCACGTTTTTGTCAATTAACTTTAGGATACAATTTAGATCTCTCATAAGAAGTCATATTAGGTTTATTATATATTTTTGCTATCTTAAAGATACTAGGTTCCTTATACACCGGAATCCCAGCGTATTTTTTTGGTTGTTGGTTGTTTGACATATTTTTATTCTTGCTATATATCGTCGAGTTTTTTTGTGCAGTCATGCAAGCAATATGCAAATTAGGTTGAACAAGTTTAGACTTGTCTTTACTTTTATTTAAACCATGTTCTTCAAGCATTTCTTTTCGAATTTGTTCTATATTTTTCTTTTTATTTTTACGACTATACTGTTTTAAATACTCTTCCTCGTGTCTACTCTTTTTTAAACCATGTTCTTCAAGCATTTCTTTTTGGCGTTGTTCTATTTCTTTGCTGTCACCTTGATACTTAATTGGTCCATATTTCTTTAGGTATTGTAACTCTCTGTCTTCTATCGTTATATCAGGATCCTCATAATCAATAATAGGGTTCTTTATTAAGTTTTCTTTAATTATTGATAAAATTTGTTGATTGTTGTTCTGGTTTTGTTGAGACATTTTATTCTCTACTATATATCGTCGAATATTATTGTGCAGTCATGCGAGCAATATGCAAATTAGATTTTGTGTGTTTAAACACGTCTAGTAAAAATTAATACAAAATTTTAATTGACAGGTTTTAGCTCATTTGCATAGAACCGTTTCGTCTTGTTATTAGTATAACATACTATTATGTTTGGACATGAATTTTTAACTTTTGATTGACAGGTTTGCGTGAAAGGGGGCGTGGCCGAAATGTCCCAGAACCCCCCTTTTATATCTACTCATATACAAGTCACCTATTGGTCAAGTTTAAAAAAGTTTTGCCATACTATTGGCTGGATTTCTTTGACTGATCAGACAACTTCAACCAATCACTAGCTTCAGTAGCCTGGTCAAGCTAACTGGCCTGGCCAGGGCTGGCCTGCAACTTTACAGCCTCTCTGGTCGCAAGGAACTCTGACAGCGAATGTTCAAAATGAGTGGCAAAGATAGGAAATTCTATAAGGAAGTATGTTTTCTAGAATTAGTAGTCCGTGAAATCTGCATTTGCGAGAAATGATCAGCAATATCGTACAGATATTGAAGCTGATATGTAAGTGAATAGTCACTTCACCGAAGACTCGATTCTCCGAAGACCTCTGTAAGCTTGTATTGATAAGTGCTGTCAACAACATGAGTACATGTCTTGCGAGAAATTTTGGAGCTGAATCGTACAACCTGAAGTGTGTTGGGGATAAAATATAGAGTTATACAGCCCCAAGGTAAATATGCTATATTTTACTTGTTAGTAATTTGTATTGTGTTTAAGATCTGTATCTGAATGACGAAGTCTATGTTAATAATTCACATATAAACGCGGTGATGCGGTCAAGTGATTATTTTATTTTAGGTGCTAACTCCATTTTATTTGTTTATGTTTTTGTGAGCAATTGAGCTCACATTAGGGTATTTTGTTTTCTATGTTCTCGTACTGATATGCCTACTTCATGCGAAGGCAATGCACATGGCATATGGCATGTGTAATGGGATCTCTAAGGTTATTATGGTTATGATGTTCCGTTCTAACAAAAATTGACTATGTTAACTTAGTTTAAATGTTTGCTCTCATGAGACTTTGTCATTTTATTGTTACACTTTTTGGCTCATGCATGTTGTGCTAAGCAACTGATTATAGCAATAGCAAATTAGAATAAGACACAACTCCTTCATCTTGAATTTGCTTAACTTTTATAACTGCTTTGGTTTTCTTCGTATCACTCAATATGCAACAATCATACGTTTATATGATATAGTAAATTTAGTGATGATATCAGTTTATGATAACTGGTAATATAGTCAATGTATATGCCATACTACAACAATAACAAAATATGTGTGATAAAATGAATGAGTGTGGTCGAAATGGATGTTAGAATTTTGGAATTAGGTCAAGTGGGAGTTTGGGAGGTGGGTAAAGGGTTGGAATTGACTGGGATTGGAATGGAAATTGAGCATATTAATTTGATGTCTGTAAAGTGCATGAAAGTCGGTGCTTGCTCCTTGAAACCACTCTGCTCATTAGGCATTAACAGAATAGAGCCAACCGTTTCAAAATCACAAGGTTGCCTTTTGTTATTATGTGTTTCCTAGACTAGGCGATATTTGGCAAAGCGGTGAGTTTGGCACTGCGTATTAAAATTAGTTAACGTATTTCCAAAAACAATTGTAAAGTACGAAATATACGCACCCCCCCCCCGAAATTTTTCTTCTGAATTTTCATACACGAAAATTTTGACTACGGTATGAAAAATCCTGGATCGGCCCCGGTAGCTCTTTGCCTGTGGAGCAAGCTCAAAGCCTACAGGGATCATGCCCACAAAAGAGCACATAGAGGGACAGATGTCAAATGTTTGTCATTGCAACATGCTTCTAAGACAGAGTACTACCTTGGAAAAACAAGCCTGTTACCTGCTAACATGTTGCTGTAAGAGCATTATTGACTAAGCTATGTATCATAACACTAGGCAGAACTAATTAGGAACCACTAGTGCAGATCAAATTATTCAGTATATTGTTATGGTAATCACGCAAAAATGGCCTGAAAAATGCTACGTAGTCTACAGAACACTATATAGTTTCTTGATGAACATGTTGTACTTTGAGTTTATAACACATACTGCTACAATAGACACCATCTCAAGCACTTTGAAAAGTTTATCTATTTTAATTATCAGTTGACAATCACATGGAAAACTGTTTTAACCATGGTGAATGGTGTCTATAGTTCTTAAAAGATTTTAAATTGTCTGAATAGCTGTGTTCAGAACTATACACACCATTCATCATCGTTAAAGCATTGTTTAATGCAATTTTTAAGATTTTACTGCTATAAAGTATCATTTGATCACTAGAATGCTCGCCATACGATTAAATATTTTTACTATTCATAAACTTTGAATCTTGTCATATTTACATAGTTTGCAATCAAACAAACTGAAGTGCCTCAAAAGCAAAAGCAAAAACCTGTTAAATAAGGAGCTTTTAGATATGAAGCAGAATGTTATGATATTATTTATGCATGTCTAGACAATATCAGCTAATTAGTTGTGCATGCTGTTGGTATAAAAAACCTCAGAGTTTGGGGTACGACACTCACTTGCCGAGAAGGATGCACTATATTAAAAGTTCCAATTCTTTAAGTAATGAATTGTCTACGAAGTACGAAACAAGGTACCAAGAGTGAGAATCATTTTTGTTAAAACATTATGTCTAAATCAAATAAAGAACGCATCAGCCGATCTGATGACACAGTGTGGTGGTTTACAATGCAGTCTACCATTGCTTCCTTGTTTAGAGTGGAGCAAATACATGGCCGAAAATTGGAAAGATGGAGACAGCGATGGGACTCGTTTGAAATGCTTCTTGTTTGTCTATCCAGGAATACAGATATTGTGTAGCCACATCTATAACTTGTATAGGTGATGAAGCTATTGAGATATATAATGCCTTGCCATTTGAGCATGAAGACAAGAAACTAATAAGCCAATATTGTCTAGACATGCATAATTAATATCGTAACACAGAACACTTGCTCTTTCTAAATATATGTCTGGCTCTTAGATTCAAATCGCAGTAGCTTGGGTTGCAACGAATATTTTATAAATGTAAATTAGTAGGATTTTCAGGCACATAGAAAAATTCTGATACCGTAATACAAGCAGCTTTTCAAAATTGTGTGTATTGCATTTCTCAGCCAAGCCCTTTTCCATTCTAAAATTATAAAAACAAATATTCAGTGTACGGTCTCTTCTTTTTCTTTGCTTAAAAAAACAATTAGACAAACAAATAAATTATTTTATAATGCACTGGAGAGATTTATACAAAAGTGAACAGACGAGAGAGTCATCTGAAAGAGACTGCCTGGTTTAAAACTTGATAGAGTTTGACAAAAAATTGGGGAAAATGTGAAAATATATTGGGCTGAAGGCAAGCTTCTTGAATGATGACCAAGTGTATGACCACATCACTAAACTACTCTTGTCATGTCTTAGATAAGATGTAGCACACAAATCTTTATTATTGACAATGTTCGCTTCCATGCTGAAATTATAAAATAAATTCATTCATGAAAAGTAAACAGTACTTTGCTAAAACAGTTTTAATGGAGATACATAGGTATCGAGTTCCATCCAGTTCTTCACGTTCATGCGAATTTGAGCTTGGTAAATACAATAGTTTTAACATACATGGGTAGATTATTAGATTGCCCTACAAGGAGTTTCTCTTGGATCAAAAAACATAAATGATGACAAAAACTTGACACAAACGCCATGTCAATGTAGTATTGATGCACATTAATAGTTTTCAACTCTCATATGTGGAAGAATGCAGATTTCAGTCAATCAAACAAAGTTTTTTAAAAAACCATAATTCTGTCATTTTGTGCTGTAACAAAATGAGAATAATGTCATATAAATGTACAGCTCTCATTTCATTCCATGTAAAATAAGAAAATGAATTTTGATATTTGCCTACCAGCAATCCGCTAAAATTCTGTCACCTGCCGTAAAATACAAGTATAAAAAGAAACATAGTCCGAAAAAAAGGTGCATCATGAACTAAATATTTTACACAAAAAAGAGAAGACAATTTTGCAACAGCAGTATTTCACATTTATTACAAATTCATCATCAGACATAATTTACAAGCTTACAAGCTCTAGGCACACGAGTTACAGACATTGTTAATAATCGTATTAGAAAACTCCAAAGATATCTTACTAAGCTGGTTCAATTTGTTATTATTTTTGACACTAAAAAGGTCGCTTTTTCACTTTTAACAAAGAGAAAATCCCTACACTTCCTTGTTTTAACACCATCGCTCAAGTTTCTTGCCCTGGTTGCAAAAAATCTTATATGGGTAAAACTGTGAGAGGTGCCTCAAAAACTGAACCCACAAACAAGCTACACAACACAACCCCAGCGCTATTGTTCAACACTTTTTACAATGCCAATGAGCACAAGACATTGCTGCCCTAAACACCGCTAGCCAGATGGAAAAAACACAACGTGACGGACTGCATTCTCCCATTACTGATCTCATATGTAACAACTACAAAATACTTTACTCTAATACAAACTTAAACAAGAACCAACTTTTACTAATGGAAGCACATTTCTGAAATCTCACAAACCAGAACTAAACAAGGGTCACAAGCTAGCAAAAAGCTATCACTTTTCGAGCTTGTTGCTCCTACTCAAATGATTAATCCCTCTCAGCATACTAACACTTCCGCACCCACGCTTTCTTGTTGATGATGTCATCATGTTTGAGTGTATATAGACCTACCTTTAGCTTGTAACTTTAGTGTGATGAGGAACATGCAATAAATTCAAAATATTATTGTAATAAATTTGTCTTCTTTTGCTTTTCTCAAATATTGAGTTTAAAATGGACCTTTCATTCAGAGTATGCTTCTTTTTATACTTCATTAAATTGTAGGCTGGAAAAGAATTTGTATAACACAAGTATTGGTCATTTAACAATGACCCCGGACATAAGTAAAATCTGGTTGAAATTATATGTAATAAAATTATGAAAGCATTATTTTGAGTTATTGTTATTTTGTTGTTAATTGAAGCACTAGGAGTTGTCAAATTGAATAAAATTTTACACAAGATTAAAAAATTGTTCATTGAAATTTAGAATCTGTAACTTCAAGCACACAAAACATTGTGGAACAGATGTACAAAGGACAGTTTCAATTAATTTGGGGCACAGGATTCAAAAGTATCAGTAGTAAGTCCAACTGAATAAAAAGTTCTCTTTTTATACTTGACCTGATTTTTGTATGCATCATCCAGCATACCTTGTTAGGTAAATATCTAAAGTATTTAACCTTATTTGGTACAACATCGTTTTACTAAGCACTGCACTTGCCCTGTTCATAAACTAGTTCACAGCTCTCCTATTTAATTGCATGTCCTCTTTAAGGCACTCTTGTACGATACAACTCATTGAGCAACTTGTCTTGTAATATCGTTGCAATACAAGTAGCAAGCAAAACTGTGAAGTATCTTGTAATACCGTGGAATTGTCTTACTTCACAATTGTGTAGTCTCAAAACCTTTTTCCGGCATAAAGCATTGCGCTAAGTTGAAGTAGATTCAACCTCAAGCAACAATGAGGTTATAGTTACATCTTTAAAAGGTAATTTGAAATGAAAAAAGAATGTTTAATTCAAATACGTTTTACCGTGACTATTTCATACCCAGAGATATGTCCCACCAAAGGTGAACTTCTGGTCACCAACAGCTTCTTATATTGTTGGGTAGACAGCACTTGCCCCAAACTATCAACCTAGACCAATACTAATCATTAGACACATTTAGAATTTGATGCACGTCAAATGTCAATTGAAAGCTACAGAAAACCATGTTACCACAACTCTACTGTTGCAGTTGCTACAGTTCTACTAGTTTCCAATTGGTCCAATAATTTTTCACATACATCATTTACATCAAGTTTTTATTTCTACCAATCCAAGTTATATCACATTATTACAACTTAAAACATATTTAATCTTTAAATGCAAGCAGTAGTCAGAGTTTACCAAGTTTCTGATTTCATATTTCATCATCAAAATTGAAATGCTTTTCATGCACACTTTATTCAACCCAGCAGTCATTTGTTGACAGTTTCAAACATGAATGCTGGGCTGGTTGCATAAAACTCGTTGACCACAAATGATGTGCAAAATAAGATCTAATTTTTTTGCCTTACTGTTGGGTGTAAAAGAATAGTTATCTTTTCAATTTTACAAAGTAATGCATATGTTTAAATGTTGCATGGGAGTAGGTATGACTAAGATAATAAAATATATAAAAATATAAATAGCAATGGTCTAGGAGTAAAGGAATAATTGAGAATAAGACAAACTATATTAACAATATACGCACCAATGGTCAAGGATAAGGGAGTATGTGTGAAAAAGACAATGTTTATCAACAACATACGCAGCAATGGTCTAGGAATAAGGAAGTAGGTGGGAATAAGACAAACAACATACACTGACATAATAACTAGTTATGTTCCCACCCCATAATACGGAAGGAATAAACAAATATGTGGTTGCAGAATAAAACAAAACACACAGACAAATTGCAAAAGTATTTCTTACTCAAGAGGAAATATGCTTGATGGCTCTGATGAATTTATGTAGTATACTCAGTATACTATGGTATTGCAAGTGCTAATTGTAATGTTGTAAGTGATAACAGCATATCTGGTCGTGTGACTAGCTATGGGCAGCTGTTACCACTAAAAATAATCCAGATGTGCAATGGCATATGTAATGTTGAAATTGATCAGCGTGTAGTAGAACGTTTCGATCTCATGCAGTGGAATGGCGAATACTAAATACAAATAGTTCGACGTAGTATTAAATAAATCAGCACCTATTATAAAAGGGATCAATAAGGTTTGCAATTACTTGACTTCACGTAAATGGTTTGACAAGCCACATGTCACTTGAACATGATTAACATGATACAACTAGTTGCAAAATAGTTTGCAAAGTTGTGAGATTCATTGTGTTGTTCGGGCTTATGGTTTGCCTAGAAAAATAGCTTGATCGGTTTGCTCAAAATGTTCTGCTATGCAGGTTGATCAGTTCCAACTTTACATATGCCAATGCATAGTTTTGTAATTGTTGGTAGTAATGGCTAGCCATAACTAGCATGGGTAAGAACAAGGCCACAAAATTCCATCAACTTTTTTCCTACTCTATATTTTTATATATATTGTCTTATTGCTACTTATCCCATTGCTGTGTATAGTTTTTACACATTTTGTCTTACTCCCACCTACTCCCTTATTTCTAGACCATTGCTGTGTATATTATTAATAGACATTATCTTATTCTCACTTGCTCTCTCATTCTTGGACCACAGGTGTGTATATTGTTAATATAGTTTGTCTTATTCTCAACTACTTCCTTACTACTAGACCACTGCTGTGTATATTGTTAATATGCTTTGTCTTATCACGCATACTCTCTTATTCCTAGACCACTAGTTTGCTTCAAAATATGCTCTTCTGTCATGTCTAATTCATCTAAGTGTAGTTATAATCACACATATATTTTGTGCCACTTAAATACATTTCATGCAACCAGTTTTTGAAGCTAGATCTGTAATATGTGCTGAATGGCAAAAGTACTACAATTGGGTATTCAAATACTGCGGCTAGTGGTTTTAGAAAAAACACAAGTCCCATCATAAAAAACAATTTTCAACATATTAATAGAAAGCAAAAACTAAAACATCATTTCCAAAAGCCATAGCTTTCTATTACAACTGTTCTACATGCAATTTTACAAACCTCCCACAACCTTGCTCCAGGCCTGGCACAGTATATAACACTTTGTTCATATCCTTGACGTTGCATAAAACAAGCACCAAACAAACCATCTCTACATTAAGAAAACTTTCTTCAAATCAACCAGAAAAGAAGGCCGCAGAAGAAGTATATACCGTATATGCCCAAAAATCTGGTCCACCTGTTTGTTATGGGCATGCGCTAACCTCTGGCAAGAATTTTGAAAATATTTGGCATTGAGTTGAACGAAGGAATTCAAATTTTTCACATTTAAAGGGGAACTGTCATCAAATTCAAGTCTAACATATATTAAAGACAATACCGTAAGAAAGAATACTGTGAAGTA
>JAOBYK010697220.1:0-10121 GCA_025434845.1 Phenganax subtilis
AGGCCGAAATATCCTTGACCAAATCCTCACAAACATGTCAGAGCTATATAATACTGTCGAACATCTTCCGCCGATTGTCCGCTCTGACCACCAGTGTTTATTGCTTACTCCTAAGCTGAAAGAGAAGGTTAAGGCAACCTCCCGAAAAGTCCGCCTGATGAAAAGCAGCTACTTAAATGATCTGGCCCAACATCTGAATAGGGAGAACTGGGAAAGGATCTACGATGTACATGAGACTGATGACAAAGTCAGTGCTTTCACAAATACCATCATGAGTATTCTCGACAAAACGCTGCCCAAACGCACAGTATGCATCCATTCCTCGGATAAACCTTGAATGACCCCTCGTATAAAGCACGAAATTAAAGCTAGACAACAAGCGTTCACATCCGGGAATAACCCAATGTACAGGGTATTATGTGATAAAATAAGCTCACTTATATCCGATGCGAAGAAGAGGTACTAACAACTGAAAGCCGAAGGAACGCGTGGAACGAATCCTGCAAGATGGTACAAAACTGTCCATCAACTAGCCCCTGCTAAATGACTGCAATTTTCGAGCCTCGGTAAACTCTACAGTAGACCTAGTTGAACGCTTGCGACAAAGTTTCACCACACCTTGGGAGAATATTACCCCAACTGAAATTCCAGATGCCCGGCAATGTGAACACCTACTTAAAGTTGTCGACCCCCCCCCTACCTTCCATTGGACAAGTTAAAGCATTCTTAAACGTCCAAATCCCAGGAAAGCTACCGGCTCGGACAATATCCCTTCATGACTATTGAGACATTACTGTGAAGAGCTAGCTCCTGTTGTTCACAATATCGTTTGTTCCAGCATCTGCCAGTCAAAATATCCAACGTTATACAAGCATGCACTAGTCACTCCGGTGCCTAAAGTACACCCACTTAGCAACATAAATGATGACTTCCGCCAAATCTCAGTTCTGTTGCAATTGGCAAAAGTTCTCGAAGCCGTCCAACTTAAACTAAATAAAAGTGACCTCAAGATCAAAGATAATCAACATGCATTTATGCAGGGTAGGTCGACGGTATCTGCACTGGCGAGTATCACTCAAAACTGGTTCAATAAAACCGATAACTCACGCGACGGAAAAATGGACATCCATACCTTATTTAGTGACTTTTGCAAAGCGTTCGACCCTCGTGGATCATGGTTTGCTTTTACAGAAACTCGCCAAAATGAATGTGTCGAAATGTTTCTGGTTATGGATACGGAGTTTCCTGGAGGAAGGAGCCAACAAGTAAATATATGTGACACATTATCATCCATAAACCGCTGCCCTGCTGGAGTACCCCAGGGTTCTGTCATATCGCCAACATTGTTTAATGTCTATATTAATGATCTTGAGGACTGCATCCCTAAGGACCTACATATCAACACGTATAAATATGTCGATGACTGTACTCAGGATGAGGCTAACTCATATGGCTCCACTAGTAACATGCAAAAGGTACTCGACACAATGAATGATTGGGCACTTCGAAATAAGATGGAAATCAACGTCAAAAAGACCAAAGATATGTGGATTTGCTTTAGAGAGGCAATTCCTGAACCACCCTCACTCGAGGTTAGTGAAGCTACAATTGAAAGAGTGAACTCGTTCAAGCTGCTAGGCCTCTGGTGTAACAATTCCCTAAAATGGAATAAACAACTCGAAGAAATTACAAGGACAGCTAATAAAGGCTTCTTCTACCTCCGGGAATGCCGTCGAGCTAATCTACTGACCGATGTAGGTTTAACGTACTATGTAACTAAAATCAGACCGGTGATCCAGACTCGAGGCATGAAAATACTCGACATCCCCCGAGATTCACTTCAAACTTTAGGGCAACGTTGGGATATTCTTGCCATTCTTGAGTATAAAAAAATTACTGATGAGGAAATGCACCTCTGCAAAAAATATATACCAGAGACTGCAATGAAAACCTATAATCTCAGACCTTCCAAATCTCTACCACGTTTTTTATCACGCACCAAAAGGCATGAACGTTCGTTTATTCCTAGAATTAAATGGCTTTTATAATTCTTTGCTATTGTACACATAATATTTTAATATATGAACATGTAAATAGGTATTTTAAACTAACTTGTATTTAATCTCTCTATAGTCTAGTCTTATACAGTAGTCACTTTGTAAATCCATTGTATTTTTACACCTAGGATGGATCATTAAATTATTATTATTAATATTGTTATATTTCTACCTAAGTTGATACAAACAGTGCATTGCCGGTTATTTTTTGCGTTATGTAAAAATCATGTCGCAAAACTAGCTATTTAGCGTAGAGCTGCCATTCAAAACCCGATCACTTGTTTTTCTTGAACCATGCTGTCTGTTAAGAATTTGCTCTTTCGTTTCTGGTGTATGCTGGTAAAATTTTCAGCTATTTTTTTTAAGAATTCCTCGCTACAAAGTCTTCACTTACGTGGTACTAATGGGGACCTTAAATGGACACTCCACTAAAAATACCTTGAAGGTGTATATGAGAGAAGACTAAAATCGTCGAAATTTACGCGCCATATGGTCGTTATTGAGCAGACGCGTTCCGAAAAGGTGACGTCCCGAGTGCTTCTCACTAGATAGTGCAAATTATGAATGGGCTGCACTTTTATCGTATTATTATTAACCGTTTCTTAATCAATTGTTTTGCCGTAGGAAAAACTGGATTGCACAATTGTTTCTACTCTACCTAATAACCACAACTATGATGCCAACATTATTATATTTAGTAGTGATAAAATTGCTAAAACGTTCTGTAAAAATTCTTTAGAAAGTTTTACGACTATTTGAGTCTCATAAAAAATACTCGTGTTCTGCAGTAGCAGTAAGTGGATTAATAATGTTGTAAAGAGGGTTGTTTTACATATTTCCTTTTGCGTCGAGCTTATGAATCGCCGACATAGTTCATCTCTTCTACGTTCCAGGCTTTTTAGCGCAGAGGTCTGCAATGGGTAAATAATCTTAAAAGCTCTTTGTTGGATACGCTCGAGATGTGAAGAAAGATAATCGGGTAAGGCAGCCCACACACGGGATGCATACTCAAGTACAGAGCACATAAGTGAGCAATAGATGGATAAAATATCGGTGGAACTCAAACCTGCTTTCTTCGGCAATCGAAGAGCAAAGAGGCAGGAATTAGCCTTCTTCAGGATGTAATCAACATGGGTATTCCATGTGAGGTCATCGGGTAAATAAACACCCAGAAGTTTATATTTACTTACTCTTTCAACACGTTGTCCATATCTATTCGTAGACTGATCGCATGGAATTCGGTATTGGAGGAAGTCTATAAACACCTTCTTACATTTTGTTGAATTCACCTCCATGCCCCGAACAGACGAAAATTTGTATATTTCTTCGACAACCAGGGGCAGTACGGTAGGAGAACATCCTGGGATAATTTCTAATGCAAATGTATCATCGACAAATTTTAAACGACCAGGTCAGTTTTTTAATAATGGGTTAATTACGATAGCAAATAGGAGAGAGCCGAGACAAGTTCCTTGAAGCAACCTGCCTTTTACAGTCATACAAGAGGACTGAGACCGTCGATTTTAACGCATTGTTGACGATTAGACAAGGACGCGGTGATCCAACGGATGGGAACGGGGTGAACGTTAAGGTTTGTAAGTGCAGCCCCTTCAAACCCAAACATTTCAGGATTTGATTCGGGATCAATTCAGGGCCCGGAGATTTGTTAATATTAATCTGACGTAGAGCTTGATAAACCCGAGCACAATCTACCAAGAAGGAGGGTGGAAAAGACAGCTGAGTGGTGGCGTTATCAGTCTCTACTGGGTTGAAATGAGAGGGCAATCCAGCAAACACTTGTTTTATAGATTCGGCTAGATGCTGACTAGTAGGGTTATCGGCAGACAGAAGTTGATGATGCCATGAGTTACATGAAAGTAGAGCTCCGATGAACTTAACCTCTTTCCACGACTTTTATGGATTACCCTGCATTAATTTCCGAACTGAAGTAGCAGAGTATCTATTTCGAGCAGACTTCACGTCAGTGATAACTTTATTACGCCAATACTTATACATGGTAGAAGTTTTGCAATATTTATGAAGTGCCTTTTGACGTTTACAAATTAACGTTTTAAGTGAAGGGGTCATCCATGGTTTATCAGATCCACTCATCTAAGTACGTGTGATAGGTAAGAACTTTTCCAGCATGTCTGTGATTATGCTATAGAACTTCTGGAATTTTAGTTCACACTCATCAATATTTAAGACGGGAGACCGATCACAGGAGACAATCCATTGGCCAGATCTACGGAGGTTGCTTAATCTCAGGTCCCTTTTCATAATCAGGTTATTTCCAGTGTGGTAGTGTGTGATTACCAATTACTCCACTGGTTTAGTGTAAAGCCTGGTTTTCACTTGTAACGTAAGCATAAGCATAAGTTGAGACAAAAGGCGAAACAAGAAACGCAATGAAGCGTAGGACATAAGCATTGACACAAGCACAAGCATAAGAATAAGAAGCAAAGCATACGCCTAGGCAGAACAAAAGGAAATTGAAAGAAAAATTCTTTCTGCTTTGTGTTTGTAATTCTCACAGGAAAACTGTCCCTTTGTTTTCTCGCTTATGCTTGCATTTCAAGTAAAAACCAGGCTTAAGTTACATGAGTTTAAATTAGAACAATGCTGCATTGGATGGTGCCTAAGTGTACGAATGACAGGAGGAAGATTAGAGAAACCGATATAACTTGTCTTAGATTGTTAAATGCTCCTCTGGCAAAAGTCTGCCATGGTTGCTGCTCTCAGACTCGTTATTGCTTCAATCGCACCAAGGCTGAAACTATAACATCTTAGAATTTCATAATCTTCTAAAGTATTACTCAGTATTTCATGAAGATCATCAGTTGAGGAACTAGACTACAATCGTCCACAAAATATCTGAGACAAATACAACCCTCCCCCTATTTCAATGTTGTTGTCAAGAGTTACATGGTTAAATCTTTGTTTTGTACGCTGGAAACTTGCCGCTGACAATGCTGTTGTTATTTTACTGTCAGTTTTTCCAACATGGAAATTGGGGGGGAAGGGGGTAAATTTCGAGAGTCTCAATATATTTTGTGGACGATTGTAGCTTGAACCAGTTTAATTGTCTCCCGATAAACGACTAACATTTTATACATTCATCGTTAACGCCTTTGGAAACCATGCTGCCGTCTAGCGCGAAGCACTCAGTGGCGTCACATTTTTGGAACGTCACTGACATTATGCCACTTACGCGTCTCCTGATATGGCGTGTAAATTTCGACGAGTTTATCGCATTCGATGGCCAATTTCTCCTGAACTAAAACAAATCGCCATTCGAGACTTCGCGGCTAGACTAACCAGCGTAAGGTCATTCATATAAACCTATACTGTGTTTTCGGTGGAGGGTTTACCATAGATATACGACGCGAGCTCAACGAGGCGACCGTGAATATTGGGTTTATTTTATGTCAAAAATATTGCTTGCACATGCAACTAAATACAGCATTACTGATATTACAGAAACGTTTCAAAACTATTATGACTCTGCCAACACTGGAACAGCCCTTGTTGTGTTAGAAGAGATTTATGTACCGCGTACATTTCTAGTTCTGATAAGGGCGACGGGATTTTCGAGAACATAAGGTATCAATATTCAATTTATTAGAAATACCATTGGCACCATAAGGCGAATTGCGATATTTTTACAAAGATGGATTACACTATATACAGTTATACAACAAGATCAAGAATACCAGATTTAGTCTGAAAATGCAGACACACTAACAAAGAAGACTAAGAGTAAAGAAAACTCAATAAGTAAGTATACTAAAATTAAATAACCAAGATTAAAAAATGTAGAATTGTATTAATTTGTGGAGTTGCAATCATTATAACACATCCTAGGAATAAAACTCCGTTTAAATCGCTCGGTTCTGCATCTTGGCACAGTGAGAGTTTGTTTATTACGAAGTTCATAATTTTATACGTTTGCTCTTGTTTCTGGTACTAAATTGTACAGCCGTGATGTAAGTTGGCATATTCTTTTAAAGGTCTTTTTACATAACGAGGAACGGTGTTCACACAGTGTAGGACAACCGGATACCACCAAGGCTTTGTCATAGGGACTTTCTGGATATAAAATTCGAAAAGCTCGTTTCTGGACCTTTTCAACCTCGTCTGACAGAAACGCTGGAATGGATGTGTGCCACACCGGAGCAAAATACTCGAGTACAGAGCGCACTAAGGATTTATACACAGTTAGAAGTTCAGTAACATTAACGCCATTACGTTTGAGGACACGTAAAATATGCAATCGCTTTGAGGATTTGGATATGATGTGATCGATAAAAATGTTCCATTTCAAATTAGATTGCAGAGTGAGACCGAGGACCTTATGGTACTCAACACGATCAAGTCGCTGATTATCAATACTGAGGGCTGGTGGTAGTTCACGTGTATGCGAGGAAGATATGAGTATCTCTTTGCATTTACTGCAATTTAGACGCATATCATTTGCAGATGCCCACGAGTTGATTTCATCCAGAATTGGCTAAACTTTGGTACTGTCATTTTGCAGAACTACTTCGGAGAACGTGACATCATCCACGTACTTCCACTCAGAGATCTTTGACGAGGATATTAGGAGGTCGTTTATCATTAATATGAACAGGATTGGGCCCAGTTTAGTTCCCTGTGGCACCCCTGCCGTAAGGGGAAGCCATTGTGACACGGTTGACCCAATCTTCACAGCCTGCCGTCGGCAAGTTAGAAAACTAATTATCCATGGAATTATACTCCGCCTTACTCTCATGTTCTCAGATACAACTGATAAATTGTGCCAGAAAGTTAATGAGCTCTTCCTAAGCCTCGCCTTCGACTTTTTTCCTCTGGAAATACAAACTCTATCGAATATATCAGTGGAAAATATACCAGAGGAGCTCTTTGTGACAATAGAGAGCTCAAGCAAGCGGCGTTTTTGACTACAAGAACGTTGACCGAAAGTAAACTTGACGTTTTCCACCAATCATCACGCTTGACCTAGTCCTTTGACGTTTCCCATGTTGCTCGTGTTGTCAAAAACGTCGCGTGCTTAGGCTCTCTAATCAGTGAAGATTACACCTCTTTGCGTCACTTGAAAGTTAGGAAAGCTCCTGGGCCGGATGGAATACCCGATACTATCCTAAAGCAGTTTGCCCTTGACCTTGCTTCTGTAATTGCAGATATTTTTAATGCATCCGTACGTGACGGTCATTGATAACCCCTACCCAAGATTGCGGTTGTTGTCTCATGACCCAAGAAAAATTCAGCTAACACTATCACCAAGGATTTCAGACACACATCATTGAAATGTCAGATCGCAAAAGTAATGGAAGGTTTTACCGTACTAAAGTTCACCCTACCATACTACTTCAACTAAACTAAAAAACTAGTTCGCAAGAACTTCAACCGAACATGAGGTTGGATTTGTGTATCGCATATGATAACTTTATTCGATCTGAAGTAAGTACAAAGTAATAAAATATGCTTAAATTAGAAAATGATCGATTACACAACAGACTAGGAATTGCATAAACTCACTTCTGTTCACGAATCCAAACACTCTCAAACTAAATTACATCAGGTAGTTAGATTTGTTGACGACGTTACCACCATGGAAACAGTTCCGAGAAATTCTCCTTTATTGATGAAGTTTATAGCTTCTGATGGCAAACAAAATGAAAGTATAACAGTGTTTAAACTACTTGGAATCTACCGTTCTAGCGACCCCACATGGTAACTGCGTTGTGACTAATAAAGAAAGCTAGCAGAAGAAAGTGAAGGAGTCCGGAGTCTCTTATGCAGAAATTCTGTCTATATCTCTCGCACACGTTAAGTAACAACGTGGAAAAAAGAGTTCAAAGCATGCACTGCCAGTCATTTATTGGTCCCACTACAAGCCCATCGGAAGCAGGGGAGAAGGAGGGGGGTCTGGGAGCTATGGTCCCCCTAGTAAATCTCCTGATAAGTAATAAAAAGCGAAAACTTAACAAAAATAACTAAATAAGGGAAGTGTATGACATTCTGAAATACTTTCTGTATATAATGCACCGATATTCTTTCTAGAAATGTACGAGAGCCGGTAAAGAAATGTACAGATACAGGGTCCCTAAAACGAATCTCATTCCGACGAGCCTTCACTAGTATGTAGAAGACTTTTACTTCAAAGCCATCATCAGAGAAAATTCAACGAATTTGTTTCTTCCTCGGCTAAACCACATTAGCTTAATGGGTAAAGCGGCGAACTAGTATCCCGAAGGGCGAGTTCAAATCTCGTCTGAGCCACATTTTTTCAGATTGCGGTTTAGTCCTGTAAGAAATAAATTCGTTAGAAGACTTTTCTTTGGCCAGTATTCAGCCTCTAGGTGTTCGTGGAGAGGCAGCTTTATTACACCACGTAATTTCCTGTACCGTCTTATTCATAAACAAATATCTACCCCGAATCATACTTATTTCTAAGACCTGAAAGGATGGAGTAAACAATAGTAACTCCAATTGATCGATTTCAAAACTTTGTTGTTACATTTAGCCAAGTGGGTATTAGCAATTCATTAATTAATATTTTATTTCTAATTTTATCAATATTTCTATTTCTATACGTAGTTAGACTTTTAAACTGTGCTACGATACTACCTGTAAATCAGTTGTATGCTGCAGCAGGTTTTAGTAAACTAAAAGTAAATAAGCAAGTAAAAAAATATATTGCTCGTGTTCCGTAACGCACCACGCTTGGCGGCCGCCATTTTGCACTGGCAAACTTGAAAAGCTGCAGGCGATTTTTTTTAAGTTTGGACTTTGTTTTGATTTTGGTGCATTGTTCCTACAAGTCTACGCGAGAAACGCTACGTGAGTGGAACATGGCCATTAAAACCAAAAGTATGAAATAAAATAAATAAAGAACTTACTAATTGCTGTACTGCCAGACACTCATTGCCTCGCTCAAAGTGGCCATCGAAATGGTCACTGATTAGAACTAAAGGTAGGAAGTGGGTCCGGTCATAACAAAATAATCCGGTGTTTCATATATCGAGAAAATTTAAACTGTTTTCCATCAGTGCATATTTATTTAGTTTTCATTGCTTAATATCGTCTTTCAAAGCTGCGCGCTGCTCATATAGCTATATCAGGTTTTGATATCACTACCATGTTTAATGACCGATGCTTTTCGTGCGACACCATCTTGGTCCTTTGCTTCCTGCAAAGGAAATAACAATATACAATACTGGGTTTCGATAATGTCATAGTTTGCAGAGGTGCATGTCTTTGCAGCACCTTTTGATTCGTGAGTGTGACTGACGGTAATGAAAGCACATTGTTTGCCTATACTAATCTTAGTCTTGTATACAGCGCCTGTTAACTGTGACCGTAAAACGAAGTACAGCAAAAACACCTCACGATTTTTGGCTCAGAGCTGCTTTATTAACTTGGGCTTTGTCTTTAAGAATTGAGAAAGGGATAGAATTTATGGGTAAAAACACGATTTCTCACTTTTTGAAGGTTTGAGTTTTAATATCGGAACGAAGGTACTTATTACAATCGGCAATACGCACTCAAAGATAGATACCAGCGAGCCAAACGAGAAAGAAGTTTAATTTTTATATAATATGCTTCTACGTATTTTCCTTATTTAAAAAAGACTCGTATCAATCTGAACCAATAGTTGTTAAAACGCTGTTTTGATTTCTGTAACTTAGAAGCAGTCACCGCTTCTAAGTGGCACTTTGAAAATGACTTTTACGAAGTATTTTACATTCGTGTTTGAACTTTAAAATGTGAAAGATGCAAAAGCCTTCATGATACTATGATGTGATGTGATGTCACGAAAACATGGATGAAACTGAATGTGGTTAAACCAAGGAATGTGAGGCTGTGTAGCAACAAAAGACAGGCAAAAGATAATCGTACGCTTTCATCTGCTTTATCTATAACTGATCACGAGATATGAAGACGAATTATTAGAGAGCTTAAGCAAGCGGCGTTATTGACAACACCGACGTCGACCTGTCACCTTGCTTGACCCAGTCCTTTGACGTTTCTCATGCCGTTCGTGTTGTCAAAAACGTCGCT
>JAOBYK010697331.1:0-10120 GCA_025434845.1 Phenganax subtilis
GCTTTTTACTGCCTACTGCACAAATTAGGCTGCTGCTTCGCTCGCTCGCTTCAGGCTCGCTCGCTCCGCAGCAATGAACCATTAGCACGTATTATTAACATATTACTAAAACCATAGTTGAATTTTATACAGGAAAATGTTTAATTTTCCCTCATAGT
The DNA here is from genome assembly GCA_025434845.1 of Phenganax subtilis. Lineage (NCBI taxonomy): Eukaryota > Metazoa > Cnidaria > Anthozoa > Malacalcyonacea > Clavulariidae > Phenganax > Phenganax subtilis. The sequence continues at coordinate 159 of JAOBYK010697331.1, forward strand.
GGGTGATTCAACATATTTTGATAAAATTGTACACGAAGCAGTATATGTGCTGGTATAACACACTATAAATTGGACCATATGGCCAAGTCGGCCGGCATGGAAGAAGTTTAAAACAAAATGGGGCTGGTTGTTCAAAGCGCGTTTAGCTTAAACGGTGGATAAGTTCAAAATGGAAATCATTTTTATGTATTCCTTGGACAACGACAATGAAAGTTTTTTAACTGAATACAGTATTTATGCATGTATTTACCTTTAGTTTAATTGCATAAGATTTGATTTGAAAGGTTTAGAAAATGAGTGGGAGTGTTTTTGAATTCTGACTTATCCACCATTTAAGGTAAACGGCGTACGAACAACCGGCCCCACGAGATATTCGTTGATAGATTTGTCGTTACATGGCCACAAACGCAATGCAGCCAGTATATTGCTAAAACAAACTTGTAGCTAAAAACAGCGCGTGAAAATCCAGTTATAAGTTACACTGTAAAGAACAAAGAATACGATTAGTAGACTTTAACAAACAGAGGATTATAGCCAGTCAAGGTTAGCTTGTAAATCGCCACTTCCTGTTTAGTATGTGCGCAAAATAGTTCGCAGCGCACACCTATTTTTTTCTGTGGGAAATGACTTCACTCAATTTTGTTTCACCGCAAATGTGCAGTTTGTTTTAAGTCAACATGATTATGAACGATGCGAAATGAAATGAAAGTCCTAGTATCGAACAAATTAGTGCGGGGGCGACGTAAAAGAAAAATGTTTGCGTTGTTTTGAAGTAAGAAACGCCAGCAATAGCCCAGTAATTGCTTTATTCGTATATGTCCCCTGAAAAAAGTATAGCTAACGTTGGAAACGTAATGCCATCATCCAAGAGGATTACCGATCAGCTAAAAGCAACGACCAACAAAAATTGGTAGGAAGCGTGTAGAAGTCACCGTATACAGGATTAATCCATACAGCATGATTACATTCATGCATAGGGCAAGCAACCGTAGAGAATTAATCTAAAAACTTCAAACAATACCGGTGATTATCGTTGCTAATAAGTTTTATGTCAACAGTAGCTGTGAAAACTACATCACTTCAGTGTAAAATCGTAATTGCAAAGGATAGACAACGCATATCATGGAACTCAATCAACTTCAGGTTGCCATAGCAACGTAAATACTGTGCTGTGGGCAAATGCCAGTCGATGGATTAAGCTGGCCCAATGGACAATAGATCAATAATTAAAGAAGTGTTGAAGTAGCGACGTTTGCTTCATTTAAAATAGCTTATGTCGCCATTTGGAAATTGAATGATGCCAAAGAAAAGTTGATAATTTATTAGGAAGACTTACAGTTGAACGAGTGCAGAAGCAATTGGCCTATAACATATACACAGCGTATTTCAACGTATGCATTCAATGGTATAGTAACAGTATAACAAACGTCTTTCTATGTAGCATAAAAGGCGTTTTGTTGCCTCTTCGTTTGTTAACTCTAAAACGCAATCCAGTAAAAATATTTTCGAAGTCTTAAAGTCTATAAACACACAGAACCTATAGTTGGTCGTTCTTCAAACGATATTTTCATTAAGGGAACTCCATTAGCAGCTGTGCAAAATTGCTTGCAAGCAGCTTAAAGGTGCAGCACCGTAATTGTTTATACATTAGCTTTGTTTACATTTTGAAATTCAAAAATTGAAATGTATCCACGAATTGATAAAGACATTTGACTAACTGGCTTGAAAAATTAAAAAAACTTATCTTAAAACAGCTAAGTTGTAGAAACACATAAAAACGTAGGTAAACTGCTTGGCATTATGACAAAAAGGCTCCAGGTTGCACATGTGCAGATGCCATTGTACAGCATCTTCAGATGAATCATAGTAAATTATAGAAACTGTTACTTTCACTGCCGTCTTTCCTCTATGAGTGCGAGCTTTGCTATATAGGGAGCCTATATCTTCAAGGAATTTTTCAATGGGACCCTATTGCATGATCCAGGAATTTATTTAAAAATTCGAGTGGAAAACCTTAGACACATGTGCAGGGAATCAAAGCCGATGGAACTTCAAAAACGTCCCATCAACCTTCATCAGCAAGAAATTTATTAGCGTTTAAAGCCTTTTCATGCAGTGGAATGCATGGCTAATTAGACATAGTCCAGAATTGACTATTTTGTCGTCATAAAAAACACAGCCAGCAAGAAAGCAATGGCTTAAAACAACTTTGATTTTGAGTTTGAACGAAGAAAACGTCCACAATTTGTTTTAAAAATGGCTAACTTTTTGATTTTCTTTCCTGGACCAGTATGGTTTCCTGGTATTGAAGCAAAATCTATTAAAACGGTTTCCTGACACTTATTGAACTGATTATATTCCTGACACTTATTGAACTGATTATATGGCTAGGTATGTGATGGAAAAGTTTTAAATAGCAAGTGAAAAAAAAGGCTTCGCGGATGATTTAGTTTTTTTATATATTGGTCTAAGTCAGGCGGTTCCTTTTGCGCGCGCATGTATAGAATGAGGCTTAATTGCCAGAATAAAGCATCTCCTTCTTTTATTAAATCTTTCTCTCAATGTTTGGAACTGCTGTTTCTGGAGAACATTATTCATGATTATTTCTTTGTACACTGATAAATAAAAAAGAACGCTTGTCAGTTACATGGAAATATACTTAATCGGCCAGATCAGTGTACATTTTAGCTTTCTATTCGGAATAATTTGCCCATAAACTTATTAGGCGTGTCCGAGGAATTTTCATTAAGTTAAAAGACATGTCAATATTGCGATAAAACTGAAATTCATGTCTTGTAGTCAATGAATTCCAGCTGGCTAAGAGACCATATTTAAAATACCATTAAAAGGGAATAGGCGATTTTTAACAAGATTTCCAGAAACGATTGGCATATTTCAAAGATCAACAGATTACGTTTGATAGAGTTTACTAGAATTTGATGAGACACAAAAGCCATTATTTGCCAATATACATGTGTGAAAATTGTAATATATTCTCATCGGTTCATTCAAAAGCTTATGATATACATGGTGTAGTCCTGGAGTCTTTTAGTGCTCCCCAGTGCAGACATCATTTTTCCTGGTAATGATTAGTAAATGCTCATATACTACCTTTTCTTCGCGATACTTTAAAGCTTTTGGTAGAAATTAATGTATCTCATAATGACTAGCATATCTGGCCATTGTGCATGCAGTAACACATCCAACCATTTCACACACCCACAAAATAACATAGCTTCTCAAACAGAATGTCCTAAAAAACGTTACGTCCCACCACAACCTTCTTTTGTCTCTAGAAACACCAGTAGACGATCTAATGGATGCATTTGGAATAAAATTCGTCAACGTGAGCTTAAAGGAACACGAAAAGATGTTAAAATCGCTTGGAGGTTCATTGCACAGCCTTCTCAATAACTTGGACCACATGCATCAAGTATTCAAAGAGGCCAAGAAATTCGATGGCATGAGGGCGCCATCGTTTACCTGCGAACCTGCAGATGCGTATGGTCGTATCCTAACCGTACATTATTACTCCGTTAGAAAAGGTTTAGAGAAATTTGTATGCGGAGCTTTACGTCAATGCGCTAAAGCGGTATACAACACCACCGTGACCTGCGAAGTTCTGAAAGAGTTTGACCCAGAAACTGGATGTGTATCATTTAAAGTAGAAAGTTTGGATGTTTCACTCACCGATGAAGCAAAGAGTCCAAATTATCCAATCCAAAGAAAGAAATCCACAAATGTTAAGGACCTTCCCATTGCTATGGAAACCTTTTGCAAAGCTTTTCCTTTCCACATTATCTTTGACAGAAATTTTGAAATAGTTCAAATGGGAAGCACTCTGGTGCGACTTCTAGGCGGAACCCTTTTGAACAAGAGCAAACGTTTAAGTGACTACTTTCAATTAGTTAGGCCGAATATCGAGTGGAGTTTTCGTTCCATTCAAGCTCAATGCAACTCATCGTTTTTACTTCATCTTAACAGTTCAGTATCGGAGAAAATAAAACGGGTCATAAATCTGACTGGACAAATGATTAATATAACCGAATCTGAGTGTATACTGTACGTGGGTTCCCCCGTCGTGGAAAACCTGGAACACTTACGCAAACAAGGCTTGTATATTAGTGATATCCCAATTCATGACGCCACTAGGGATCTGATTTTAGTCAGCGAACAATCAAAAGCCCAAGGAGGTCTCAAGAAACGACTACAGTCGCTTAAGGCTAAAGTGCAAGAAACTTCTACGGAACTTCAACGGGAGAAAAAAAAAACGGAGGATTTATTGGAAGCCATTTTCCCGAAAGAAGTTGCAAAGCAGTTGATACATAAGAAACCTGTAGATGCACAAACAATCGACAATGTGACTATGTTATTCAGTGACCTGGTCGGATTTACAGCTATATGTGGAAAATGTGCACCAATGGAGGTTGTAAATATGCTGAGTAAGCTTTACACGAAATTCGATTCGAAATGTACAGAATTGGATTTGTACAAGGTACGGTACACCCTGTACACTAGAGTGCTCAGCAAACGGCGTGTTTGACAGCACGGACGTCGACGGGGAGTAAACTTGACGTTTTACACCAATCACTGGGCTTGACCTAGTCCATTCTCATTTCTCATGCCGTTCGTGTTGTCAAAAAGGTCGCTTGCTTAAGCTCTAATACCATCTTTCTGACTCTCTTCCAACATTTTCTAAACTCTTCAAAAGGTCGAAACCATCGGTGATGCATATGTGGTAGCTGGTGGACTGGACACAAGTATGACAGATCACACATATCGAATTGCCTTAATGGCGTTGTCCATGATGGATTCCGCTGCCCAAGTAGCGTCACCAGAGAATGTTCCTTTATGCATGCGCATTGGAATCCACGCGGGATCAGTCGTTACGGGTGTGGTCGGCGTAAAGATGCCCCGTTATTGTTTGTTTGGGAATAACGTCACCCTTGCTAACAAAATGGAGTCGGGAAGTGAAGCTGGCAAGATCAATGTTAGTCCCGCGGCATACAAGTAAGTCGAAACGAAGAAAACTTCGCTTGCTATTCAAATAGGGTTTATTCCAACTAATTGTAAACTGTATTCCAGCCAAAATAGCACATACTTTTTCAATAATATCTTTTAAAAATGAATAAGGGAAAAAACGCTAACCTTTTGTCTAATTTCTACCACAATGCGTCTAGTTGGGCATGGAAACTGGTAAGAATATTTTAATGGATAATGTTTTGCGGCCAAAATTTGTCAGACTTCGAATTTCGCATGTGTCGACTTGAACCATTTAGAAATGAAGTCAATATTTATCCGTAATATTTCTACACAAGTAGGGCTACTTTTGTGGCAAATTTTCCTACAAGCCCTCCCCCTTTCTCAAGATAGGGCCGATTTTAGGGCCACGCGTTTATAAATACTCATTCACTGTCCAGTGTTATTTTATTGTACTGATAAGTATACTCCATTCTTACTCCACTTATTGGCTTATAGGGTGGCTTCAGGGATGGCAAACCTTCTTTAATTAAATGTTCTTTAATTTTCTTTAAATAATTAAGGAAGACTTTTGTTTTGAAGAAAAATCTTCTTTAATCTTCTTTAAATAATCAAAAAAGATTTTGATTTAAAAATTTTAGTTTTGGTTGAAAATACTTCATGTTGTGAGCTAGTGGCATACGTTAATATTAGGTCTGATCAACTGTTAATCATACCAACTTGGCACGAGGTAGCCAAAATAGCGAATGGCGGGATATGTAACATTGTAAATTGCAAATTTCATATTATGAAAGTCAAGTTTTACAAAAATCTTCTTTAATCTTCTTTAAATAAATTAAAGAATAAAGAAGATTTGATTTTTAAAAATCTTCTTAAATCCATCCCTGGGTGGCTTATTTACATGTACACTGCATGTATAAACACGTCTGCTTACTTGTTATAAGCACAACTTATTTCAAAATTTAAGGTGCCTAAAGTCCTACAAAGAGTTTTCTTTCAAAATACGAGATCAGAGAGCTTTACCAGAAGGGTACCCAATATCAGGCGATGAGACCTGTTATTTTCTGACGAGGAAAGCCATCAGCAATGGGAAGAGTAAAATGAAGGTGAAAGTAACGGTTACTGAGGAAATTTCTCCACGAAGTATAGAGGATCGTAACAATAACATTTCTGATAAAATTCACATTGCGACTGCAGATTCACCCGATGACAAAGGTAACTTACACAGGCATACACGCCCTGCTGCGGTGAAATACTCTTGATTTTGCATATCTTCGTAATTTTAAGAAACAATTTACACGTCGGAGTGTGTGATATTAGACCTGATTACCGTCAACATATAAATATTATTGATATAATCATTGATATAAATCTGTTGAAAATCTAGGTATATCATCTACAAAACAAGGGAGGGAGGGACATTGCAATTTTGTAGACCATGCTTGGGTGCGCTTTACACAGATTATTGAAACCGAGTCGAAATGGTCCTGTTAGGGCGCTGCGTGACGTAAGTCATGACAATTTTGGCTATTTTTCCAACCAACATACTGGCTAGTTTGGATTTAGGTAGAATTAGGTCAGGGTGATTATTTTGAATATCATTTTCACCTTTCATTTGTGTGGATCTTGAAATCACAGTGAAATGGGTAAGAAAATCAGCTCTTCTAACCGGGATTGAACATCCATTAAGTATCTGCATATTGACTAAAACTGACAAATGCAGATGCTTGTGTTAAATTTTGAACAAAGGTGAAAGTTGGATCATTATCCTAAGGCTTTTAAATTAAGCTTTATTGAGGGGAGTATAGTTCTGTTACCAAGCTTTTGGTTGGAGACTAGCTCTGCTTTGCGTTCTCGGGGTCTTGTAATACTTGCCACGAATTCTAAATACTTATGAGCAGAGAGCAGAGTAGAGCAAAAAGAGAAGAGTAATAAAAAATTAAGATGTCCGTGAAAAAACAATCTCAGACGAGTATAGAACTTACTACCCTTGCATCATTGCATACGAGCATTTTCTGTTGAAAATTTTAGACAACAAACAATTCCCAGTCAATAACAAGAACTCACGGGTTTCCAAACAATGCACAAGTATTTCCTTTCAATATAATCAACATGGCCAAGTTCAAGGTACAATGCATCAGAAATACACTACCGAAGATAAATTTTACATGCCAAGATACCTTTTTGCTAAATAGTACATGACTAACACACTGGGCACATACGTAGCCATATGGCATCATTTACGGGAGATGTGTAAACGTTACTGCTTTCGTATTTCTTTTTAAGTGCTGACAAGAATTGCTTAAAATATTATACATATTTGTGGTTTAATGGATCTACCAAGAATAATAGAAAAAGATCTTTGTCTTGCTTGAGATACCAAGCAAAGCTAAATTATAAACTACAATCACGTCAAAGGGAAGATCGAGTGGAGAACATATTGATATCAAAAACAAAAACTAATTTTATATTGTCGACCTCGTTATATTTGGCCTTTTTCTCATATGTGGCCCATGCAGGAGGCTGCTCCATTTACTGTGCGCAGTACTCTGGATTTCTCGAACACAAATGGAGTGACATAGAACAGTGTCATGTGATTGTTCCGAACTGTTCTGATTAGGAGTTAATCGTTCTATACTGATGTTTGTCTATATTTTTTTGCTATGTGAATGTCAGTGTTAGACTAGATCAAGAAGTAAAACGTCTGAAAAGCCCATTTAGATAAGACAAGGCAGAATTATTATACAGTGAACTATGTGAATGATTAATGAAATATATAGCAATGCTGGTTTGATGAATATGCAATGGAACCAAACATTGTTCCAGAATAGTCTGTGCACCCCATTACATATCATTCCAGAACACTGTTCAATACGTTCTATAACAATAAACGGAGCACGCCCCCGGTGGCCCTCTTTGTGTTTGATTAATTGCTTCGTCTAAAAGGCAGCTTTCCACTTCAAATGTACCGTGCCGTGACGTTGTGGATCTCTCTTTGTGCGGTGAGCCAGAGAGCATAGCTAGTAAATTTAGGGCGCTATCCATTTACGTGGTCAGACTGGTCAAATCGGTCAAAATTATTAAAAGGAAAACAAAACGTTTTGGCCTGTTATAAATTTGACCATAAAATTTGATCAAACCAGGAAAAAGAACATTTTGATCGATCTGACCGGTCTGTCCGTGTAAATGGTAAGCCCCTCCCTTAGAACAAGAAAAACGCTACGATACGATGCTATCGAAGTGAAAAGTGGCCTTAAATGAATTTCATGAAATAGGAAAGTCTCGCTAGCGTTTCTGCTAACATATGGCTAGCGGGGAAGTAGTGTGGAAACTCTAAACCTAATAAATCACGAAATGCATGGGCTTATTTGTTGAAACGACTTGCATTGATACACGTGAATTGCAAAATGACAAAAAATGAAATCTTATCAAAAACTTTACTTTGGCCAGGACTTCAGACCATATCCACTGAGCAAAACCTTTCGCTTTGATCAAGTCTGTAAAACTCTACATGGAACACAACCAAGCATACATAAATCAGAATGAACAAAGTCTAATCTAGTATACAATGCCCTCGTATTCGCTCCACTGCTGTTTCAAGATGATTAATTTTGCATCAGAATAGAGAAATAGATCTTGCATTTCGTTAAAAGAATGATTTAGTTTCAGACAAACTTGCCATCAAAAGTCGAACACGAAAGCTTGCCCGAACGTCTCTTTTGCGTTTACGAAAAAGTAGACGGAACCTTGACTGATCTGGTTGTCTTATCCCTTAGGCATACATTAGGTGAGTGCATTCTAATTGTTTGTGGTCAATCTTTAATTGTTGTTGGGTAAAATACGAACGATTCGACAACAATGCTGAATGACACTATTAAAAGCGAACATATTTTATTTTATGACTGACATACATATAAAATGCCTTAACTGCAACTTTCATAACAGCACGCAGCGTTCGTGATCCCTGATCCTTAACACAACTGTAGTCCGTACATATGCATATAAATTATATGATGAGGAGAAGAAATGGCTTGCACAGGGGAATTTAATTTCAGTGCAAAAGTCGCGCGATCGACTTTCTGCGATCGTTTTCTTTTAAAATATGTGCTGTGAGCTAGATGTGAAGAAGAATTATTTCCATTCCAACGCAAAATGTCGCGTAATCGTCGTTTCACGACCACTTACCTTTGAAATATGGGCTGCCAAACGGAACGCATTTCATGAGTTGTGGTTTAAAGCAGACATTTCAAAACAACACGTTTGGCAAAATTTGATCGCGCTCAACTTTGCTCTGAATGAAAATCCACTTTTCATGAGACGTGTTCCGCTCGCCAGCTAAAATAATTGCGAAAAGTCGATTATGCCACGTTTTGCACTGAGTGGAAATCCACCTTGAAGGCGAATTTCCATTCAGTGCAGAATGTCGCACGATTGACATTTTGCGATCGTTTTCTTTTGAATTATCAGCTTTCAAGCGGAATGCATATCATTGGATTGGGTTCACACATTTCAAAAGAAAGCGATCACAAAATGCCGATCGCACCACATTTTGCACTGAATGGAAATTCGCCTTAACTCGGTAAAAATGGAAGGCTTTGCCCGCACTGCAAGCGTTTATTGTTGATGTGCTGTCATCTCCCTGAGATTTAAAGAAGAAAGAAGATATTTGCCATTTTGGATGAAAAGTGAATAGGAAACAAGAAAAATTTATCAAATTCATCAAACATTGCGCCTATAACGCAACGTGTGCACCACCAAAACGCAGGAGAAGTTTCAAACAAAATTTTTTTTTGTCCTCCAAGTTCGTCCTAGTGGATGATCTGCATTAATAGCAAAGTTTAGATTTCACCTCATTAAGGCTCTTACAGACGAGCAAATTTTCTATGACAAAATTCTATGCTACCCTTTTTTGTGACAAATGCCCATGTGTACGTGCAACAAATTTTCTATGACAAATTTTTCATGTGGCAAATTTTCTTCGA
>JAOBYK010697442.1:0-10118 GCA_025434845.1 Phenganax subtilis
GAATAAGATTGAAGAAAATAGGAAGTTTTAATTACATGTTATAAAGTGTACTTTCATAATATTTCTAGTTTTTATATTTTCATTTCTGTTCTTTACTTATTTGTGTACATAGATATAGTTATCCTCTTTTAAATTAACACACGGCCTTCTGAAAATCAACCTTTTTATTTTGTTTTACTTGTAGCTTTTGTGTTTTAATATATAGGATCTAGGTTGGAATGTTACCAAGTATAAATATGTGTGAATAAATAAATAAATGCTTCGGAAGGGCTAACAATATTAAATAATGCCATTTTAAAACCCCTAACATTAAGGCAGTTAGGGATTTGTTGTACGAATGCATTAGAGGTAGGTTCGTCAGAATCAGCACTCACACTCTCAACCTGTCAATCAACAATAACAAGCTTAGAATTATTTTGAAGCAATAGGCTGCCAGAAGGATTAAGATTTAATCCTTACAGAGTCACCGACAATAACCGTATTACTTTTCGCTTTCTTGTTGCGGTCAGTCTTTCTGCCGGCAGGCTTCCTCGAGCATGGCTTATCACTTATCCTTTGTTTACTTTCGGCGTCGTCGCTGGCGACTGTGTCTACACTAGTCTCCTCATTTACCTCATTTTCCACTTGAAGAGTAGAATACTTGTGTTTTATATGTATGGGCTCGTGCTGACTATATTTATTTGTGCGATTAGAGGGGCTTACATGCCAGGGACTTGATTGATCCACATCGTTGGTTTCCTATATGTTATGTGAACTATTTGCGTTAGGTTGAATGAATACTCGATCTTCATTCAGCAGACGAATAGCCGTTAATAAGCTGGCCTTGTCACCTTCAGTGGCTGCCAATTTCTTGTTTAGTTCAGTCACTGGGTTCTTAAGGTCATCACTATCTTGTTTCAATGATAAATTTTCCCTTTTCAATGGAGAATTTTCCTGTGCTGGTTGATCCGTGCCGCTAGAACTTTTAGAAGCTTCTAGTGTCTTTATAAGTTCACTTAAGACAATTGATGATTCGGTTTGGTGCCTTTTAAATTGATGGGCCATGAGTCTAACTGTTTTGCAACGTTGTAGTGAGAAAGTCCATCGCAGCTTTGTTCTTGCTCCACCTGCTTCGTCAACTTGCTAGGACACGCATTGTCAGTGATTTCAGGAGTATTATGAATATCATCGAATTCCATCAGTTGGGCTGTCGATGAATTTAAACTGTTTGACGATGGTAGGGAGAGATTCGCCATAATTTTGTTGAAATAATTATTCAGGAGCGAGGGCAAATGCGAGGGCGTTGTAGATTCAGCTTCAGCAGCACCCACATTATACTCAGCATCCAAGGGAATTTTTGCTAGTAGATCTGAAATCCTTGAACAGTCCCCCAGCATAGGATCTTCCAATAATACACTCCCATTTTTATAGAGCCGTACGGTGATGTTATTCGCTTTAATCTGCTGACAACCACCGCGAGGAGCAGTCCACTTTCCCTTGATACTCAGCACCTCTTCGACCAAATCATGAAACAGTTCAATGTCGCCTTTCCACTTAAATTTGCCGTTGTTGCAAACTAACGGAGGATTCATGATATTGCTTACTTGGTTATTCTTGATTTTACTCGCTTCTTTACCAGTGACATGCCGTTGATCATTCGCCATCGCATCGAATAGCGTTGTTACTTGAATGGTCATTTCTTTGTACTATTCACAGCGCTCATAATGATATGCGAGGTGAAAATAGATAAGATAGAATGAATTAAATGGCTGAGAGAGCATGCACATGCGTAGTGAGGATGTACAGGGTATAAGTAGAGAGAGTTGAGAAAGGAGAAACCTCCTTTCGCTCAGTTCTTCCCGGCGGGCCAATACACAAGGAATTACCCACCCACCTCCCACAAAATTCACGCATACTGTGCAGCCTACACATCCATAGCCAAGCTGGTCCAGCTTGGTTCAGCCCATCGATCACTATGCTGTCCATTCCTTAATTTCACTGAGCAAAAGGAGTGAGCGATGTTCAATAGAATACTATTCGCTAAAACGCGTGAGTGCTGGGACGCTATGTCTAAATCCGCTGTAAGTTGAAGTCAGCAAATTAAAGGTCATCTTTCATTACGGCCGCTTTGTCTGCAGGAGCGAAGTGCACAGTTTTGAACATGCTCTAATCTTCATTGTCCGCTCTTGATATCGCGTACATGCGGAGAAAGTTGAATCACTTTTAACTAGCTTTCCTGGCCGAGCGCCAGGAAAGCTAGGCTGCACGCAAGGCCAAGCGCCCACATTTTACGACTAAGCATCTTCAAAACTGTGCGCCTCGCCCGCGCGGGTGAAACTGCTGCAATGGTAAATGGGCTTAAAACGTGAATCTGAAAATATCATGTTGATTTTGATCATGTCCAGATAATGACCTGCACGTGGAAAATAATGACTAGACACGTGACACAAACCACATGTACAAGAAAAGGTGGTGACACAACATTGCTATCGATTGTCAAACTGAGTGACAAAATTTTGATGTCGTATAAGTGTAGCTCTGGTTATCACATATCGTAATTCATCGGCCGTATTCTTCGAAACATCGTCAGTGATGAATAAAAAACAAAATGATTTCCAAGGGCAAAAGTCGAAACATTTTATCGTCAAACAAGTGTGATGACTTGTATCCTCAAGTGATGTGGAATAATGTAAAGCCCAGGGGCCGGTTGTATAAAACTTTTAACTATGTGTTAACTACGATTTTGTAGTTAAAAAGTAGTTAAATCTTGAATAGTCGATTCTGGTTGGCTGATATTCGTACTTAACTACAGTTAACTTTAACCGCGTTTTTATACAACCGGCCCCAGTTGGTTACATGCTGTTTTTTTCTCATTTTGGAAGCTGTACAAACTCAATTTTTTCTCGTCTTGCGACACTCATATTTACCACTTAATGAGGGCGTTTTTAGTATAAAATATGTAGCATTTTCGCTCCAAAAAGGGTCAAAATTTCTACAGTTCGCGTTTTAAGACCAATTTTTGACATGGAAGCTTTCTAATTATAATACACAAACACAATAGAAATATTTTACCCTGAGATTTTATAACATTATAAGTACAAAATTGGTTCTAAGTATACCATTTTGATTGATAGACTTAATACTTCGGCATGAACTGCATAGTATTTAAAACACAAGAAGATTTTCCACTTCGGCTGATAATTCTTTTATTTATTTATTTATCGATTTATTTGCGAATTTGTCTGCTTCAAACAAGACAGGCAGACAAGATAACAGGACATATACCCTTGCAAGATCCATCTCACAGAACTCCTTCAATCGAACGTACGAAGGTTTGGTTATAAAATTCTTATTCAAATTATGTTTATGCACAACAAAAAACATTGCAAAACTTCAAGGGCACAAAGCATACCGCATTTACTCAATTGAGCGCCGCGGTGCTCTTTAAATTTTCAGTGATTCAGATGCGGTGCTTATTTGGGGGTGATGCTCAATCGAGGGCGGTGCTCTTTAAAAATATCTGGTTTTTGCGACGATCGTTTGTTATTTTCAACACTGAGATGAGTGAAAGTAACGAAGCAGTTGGACGCTGTGAACAAGAAGACGCTTGTTTGTAACTTTCCAATAGAATTGTCCCGCTTGATGACGATATTTCTAAAAGCAAACAAAGGAAACAAGCTCTCCGGACTTTGTGAATAAATAGTGCGGCGCTCTTGAAATGTTTTTGCTCTCAAATGCAGTGCTTATTGGGGGGCGGTGCTCAAACGAGTAAATATGATAAGTACAGGATATGGCATACGATACTCTTGACCTAAAGTCTGAGTAGCGGTTGTGCTGACGCCAACGTCAACCAGACATTCAACAGAAATTCTTGGGAAAGCTGTTTCCAATATCCATTTTTAAGGAGTAATAGTTAACCACCGAAAACGGTGTTTAGGTGGGCACATGAAGTTTATTTCATTTATTATATAATAAGTTCTTCATCTTGAACATAAGTTGATCATTATTTGCTGGAGCTGGCGCTTTGATACATAGTTGATGCGATAAGTCGCGAAGGAATGTACTTTAAGTTTGTTGGATAGCATTTCAATTGTGCTCCTCAGAAACTGGTAAGAACGTTTTTCAATAGTTAGTAGCTACAGTCACTTATGGTTTGAGGTTCCTTACTGATATAAGTTGTTATACTCGAGTTCGTATCACTTTATTGAATAAAGCAATATTGACTTATATTCTGTTTTGGCCAGATAAGCTTTTGTCTTGCAATATTTTAGTATCTGCATGAATATATATATCAGACAGAAACGAAAGCGGAAAGAATTCCTTTTTTTCAATCAAGCTACCACACGGTTATAAGACGGCTGAGGTTTACGCAAAGGCCCCGGACAAGTATTTTTCCTTGCAAAGTATTTGTCGTTTTCTGTTTACGTTGATGATTTTTAATTTGTTTCCTGTGATTAAAACAGCTAGTCATCCATACGCTGATGTAAAACAATTAAACTGGCAGAATTATACTGCGCTGAAAACTTGTTTTTAAGACATGAGTATTTTCCATCGAACTGAACTCGTCAAGAAATTTAACAAAGAAAACTTGTTGTACATACACATGAGCAATTAGTAAATTCACGAAGACACTTTTGAAAAAGGTGATATTTAGCTAGCGCTAGCCGTCTATTTAACGATGTTTGGTTTCATGACGAAACTAAACTTGCCGTACTCACACGCAAGCACTAGCTGAACTGTAGTCGTCATAGACAACTTCTTCGTCTGTATAATAAGGCTTCATTATTCCAGAGATCTCAAGTTCGTTTCACCAGTGATTTCAAATGAAAATATGGTCTGATGAAGAATTGCCCACGCATTCGGCAATTCGTAATATCCAATATTTTTCTGGACAAGTGTAATTTTTCATTAGTATTTCGAGAACAAGAGCTATTTCCTTATAATGTAGAACCAATGTAGAACCGCCCTAACACTTGGCTGCTGACGTTTGCAATATTCCGTGTACATTACAACATCATCTGCTCTTGCCGTTCTTACTGTACAACTTCTGCTTCTGTAACTATGGTCGCCTCGCTCCAAGAATTTGTTGATTATAATTGTAACAGTGCTTTTTATATATATTCAGTTGGCCTCCTATTTTTCTATTGTCCTTACCACTCAGCCATCGATGCACAATTTCTTCACGAACATTATTTAGCGAAGACCTAGCTGCCTTGTTTGGCAATTGGATTGTCAACTGATTTATAAAGACGGAGATATTTTATATTGAAACTCTGCTTTATAGCCATTTACGACCACACAGCAAACCAGAACAGTGCTAGCTTTCAGTTCTTATTCCAGAAATTTCGCCGTAGTATCGTTGTAACGTTCTTGTACCAGAATTTGCAAGCAACTGTCAACTGCAAACGTTTTTTCACGTTTGTTTGCGCTTGAAAGTTGCATGTGTGCCGTTAGAGTCGCGTACGTTTGACTGAAGGAGCAGCATGTTTTTATGGGAACGCCCATTTCCTGTCAAAATATACTACTTCTTCACTCAAACCCACGCGTTTCGAACGGCAAACATGCAAATTGCAAATGCAAACAAACGTGAAAAAACGTTTGCACTTGAACGTACAGATCAACGTAAATTTGATCTAGGTCATCGTAACGTTGATAGCAGGCAAACGTAACGTTTAGGATGTATCAACGTAACGTTGACAATTGTAAACAATGTTAAAATTTCAGCGTGCTACGCGCTTGAATGCAAAGCGCAATATTGCTTGTACAGGCTAGTTTACAATGTAGAACTGAATTGGATACAACTTGCCTCTATAACGGACACGTAGTCGGACTGTTCCTTCAAGTTCTACCAAATTCCCACTGTACGAAACAACTCAAAGAAGCCTGATATTAGTTGCTTTTAACTGAACTGTCGAATCTAATTTCTCTGTTTCTGATTACAGAACCTTGCATTTCCCCCGGAGTCTAATTTGAGCTTTAATGTCTCATTGCAGATTTCTACAGTTATATTCCACTATTCATTTGCGATGCTAACGCGAGTTATCTTTTTGTCTTGCTCCACCACACCCACATACAATTCGTGAGTGTCTAGTGAATGATTTTGCGCCACACTTTTACATACCTTGGCAAAGTGATTTTGCCTGCCACATTCCTTGTAGACCTTTCAAACTGCTTGGCACTTACTTTTGTCTCGTTGGTGTAGGACCTCTAATCACATCACTTAGAAAATTGATTTTGTGTCTTTGCAATCACATTTTTTTACGTTGTGTAGGCATGGCTAATATCAGTATACCTATAAGTGGCACAAACAATGTCATTATTGATCGTGATAGTTCTGAAGATAAAGGTGAGCCTGTTTCAGCTATTTCAGGTATTTCTCTCGGGGGAAGCATTTGAAACTTTGCGTAAATTAAGCACTATTTATTGTAATGAAATAATTTGAAGGTGTGACGGTAACATGCGCTTCATAAATTGATTGAACATTTCAACATACGTCGTTCGTTCTTTCAGTAACAAGTTACAAAAACGTTTGTGATCACAGGTCCGAAAGCGGTTCTTCCTTGTGCGAGCAACTGCCATGAACCTGATTATAAGTATTATGGAAGAAATAAATTAGATGAGGATATTCAAAAGATCAAGAAAGGAAAACAGATGTTGTTGCATGGAACAATTGGAACTGGAAAAACGTCTGCCGCGCTGAATTATATTTATAAGAACAAACAAAACTTTTCTATAAGTTGGTGTATTGATATTTCCTCTGATAGCGAAAGTATCAGCGCCTCCTTAACTGACCTAACGGAGAAACTTGGTGTAAAATATTCCAAGTTGTTTGACACAATTCAAGAAAGAGCTGATAACGAAAGTATGATATTTTTGTTGGATAACATACAGGAGAAACCAGATACTCAATGGTTCAAGAAGCTATGGAACATCAGAGGTTCTATCTTCATAATTATGACAACCAATAATGCGTCTTTGAATTTTCCTGACACTGATAAACTGCCAGTAGAGAAATTTGAAGATGCTGAGACGTTCCTTCTGGAAGCTGACAAGAGCAAGGAGGATGTTTATGAGCTGTGTGAGCATTTTGGTTGGAATATCTTGGGTCTCACTGCTGCTAAATTGTATATGTTGAGAAATAAATACTCGGCTCGCGACTACCTTAACGCCCTGCGGGACAAAGAGGCTTCAATGAAACTTCACCGCACTGAACTAAGCATTCATAAACGAACATTGTTCGCAAGCGTTCGTACATGCTTAGAGGATATCGACCGTGATAAGTTGCCTGCTGTTTTTGCCATTTCGTTTGTGTCCCACAACATGATTCCTGAGTCTCTTCTGAGTTCTCTTCTTCCATCAGACAATGGCATGGCAAAGAGTGCAGATCTGAACGATCTACATGACCAGCTGAAGTCATTGGTTCGTATCACGAGGGAAAATGGTCTTCGATTTTTCTCCTTCCATTCGTTTACTCAATATGTGATCAGAAACATGATAAGTGAATCAGATAAGGCAGATTTATTGTACAAAATGGCAGGAATATTTGTGAGGCATTTTTTTAAAGGCAGCCGTTTTTTCAAGGGTTATTTTCGACAACGTACCCTGCGTGAGCACGCTGAGAAATTTATTCGAGAGTGGGAAGACAAGCAAAAAGATGATCGTACTTGTATTGCATTGGCTCGACTATCTGAGATGCTTGGCTATATTTACACTCAGCAGCAACCTCCTATGAGAAAAAAACTTGATGTTCATTTTATTCGTGCAAGAGCTCTTCTTCATAGGTTGTGTGGAGTGACTGAGCAAGATTTAGAACCAACTGAAAGTCTTTTTGAAAAAGAATCAGAAAAAGTAGAAGAGTTCAAGTCAACATCGTCGCGTGACACTTTTGCTGATGAAACGTATGCTATTACAAAGAAAGATTTTGCTCTTTCAAGTAAACTGTTTAAGAAACTCACGAAGAAGAGTTCAGAATTACCAATATCCGTCATTGAAGAACTCGCATTTTCACGCGCTATAAAGATACACGATTTTACCTTGTTTCCTGAATGTGTGAAGAATAATGAAGAGTTAAGAAAAAAAGTTGATTCTTCAGCTCCTCTCTCATCAAGTGACGTTGACCTGCTTGTCAGACATGGAGTGGCACAAAGCGTTCAAGCGTATCGCAACTTGTTTTTGCCTGAGCTTTATATGTCCGTGGTTTACAGCCTTGGCCGAAATTATTTCTACAATAAGGAAACTACTACGGAGCCAAGGTTTTACATTGATCTTTTAAAGCTGGCCTACTGCATTTCTCGCGAAATCAGCAAGAAGATGAATCCAGGTGATGCAGTTTTTTACGAAGACCTGGCGCAGAGGCATGGTCTTCTGCATCTCCTAGTTACTGACACATGTATTGGTGAAGATGGTACATGTATCAAGAAACAGAACCAGGTCCATGCTAGAGATTTGAAGAATGCGATATCTCGCTACCAATTCTTGATCGCCGATGATAGAAGATTTTTCGAAATAGGAATTTTGAAAAGCACAAAAGACGATAGACACAGCAAGTTAATTTGCCTAGGAAGGATTTTAAGATGCTATGAAAAGTTACTGCCACTGGAACATAGCGATCAGTACATCGAAGATGGACTCAAGTGTTGCAATGATCTGCTGGAATTATTGACTGCATACGTTGACGAAAACGAAGATGATCTGGTTCATCATTCAAAGCTTTTAAACGGAGTTGCTAAGTTTTATTTAAGAGTGGAGGGCAAGGAATATGATTCTTGTGCGATAAAGCTTTTCACCACATCGTCCGAGTACGCAATGAAAAACAATGTAATATTGTTTTATATTGAAGCTTTGGTTGGTCTTGCGGAGGTTTACAGCAGAATTGGCAGATGTCGCTTCACAGCCACGCTTGTTTCAATCCGTCACCTTAGACAATGTCACAGCGAAGAAAAGTACCGTGAAATGTTGCGTCAGAAGCCTGCTATCCAGGAAAAGATTGTCAAAATTCAAGAAGAAAACCGTGCAAATGTTGCTAAGCACTATGTTCTACGACGTAATTTCGCACGTGGTAAGTGCAAGCACATTTTGTCATTCTTGTGTTTTGTATTGTGGATATTTGGCCATCATACATAGTTCCATAAAACTTGTAACTACAATGATCTCATTGCAATTAAGCATGAACTTCATACATACATGAGTCTTTTTCGATATTGTGTGAAGTTCTCATTAGACTGAAGCCTAGTTTTTACTTACAACACAAGCATGGAAAGGCGAAAATAAAGCAAGACTTTCTTATGAGGATTACAAGACGAAGGGAAAAAATTGTGGATTCATGCATACATTGCAAATTAGTTCGAAGCATTTCATATTCGGTTAAGCTGTGTTTGCCATGAATAAACTATGAAGGAAAGAAATTTAAGTAATAAAACGCAGCTTTAAAACGTTTCTAGTGGGAAAAATCTGACATTTTAACGTTCTTCTCTGTGATTTGTGTTTCTCTGTTTCGTCTTTTGTCGTAATTTATTATCACATCGCCAGCGAAAACCAAGCTTTAATTGGATCAAAATTATTGGACAAACAATATAAAGATATTTTCCGAAACTGGTTTTGTGGGGAGGGACAGGGGGGCGGGAACTTGGGAGAATAAGGGCGGGAGGTGGGCGGGAAACGGGAGGAGACAGGTGGGATGTGGAAGTCATGCGACGGCGGGAGGCGGTTGGAGAATGAAGGATGTTAGGCTAGTAATGACTTTTTAGTCTCTTTAGTCTCTCAAACTATCAAAAATCAGAACCAAACAACATTGGTATTTACTATTGTAATTGGAATTAAATTTTATTTTCAGTCACGACAGTCATCGGAGGCATGTTTTTGGTGCAAAGTTTCTTCGAAACTTTGCAGTATTGTGATGAGTGGCGAAAATTCACATGAGTCAGTCATACAGTCAGTCAGTCAGTCATACAGTCATACAGTCAGTCATACAGTTAGTCATAATGGGGTAGGGATAAAACGCGGAAACGGAATGGCGGAATGACGGAAACGGAACGGAATTGGGGATAAAACGCGGAATTGGGAATAAAACGCGGAATTGGGGATAAAACGCGGAATTGGGGATAAAACGCGGAATTGAGGATAAAACGCGGAATTGGGGA
>JAOBYK010697553.1:0-52538 GCA_025434845.1 Phenganax subtilis
AAATGAACATAGTAAATGGTGTTTTTTTCTCCAAAATTTGAAAGATTTCTATTGTCTATTTCCACTAAAAGATTTTCTTTTTTTTGGACCATATATAGAATAGAAATCTTTTAAATTTTGGAGAAAGAGACACCATTTAATATCAGATTTGCAGTAAAGTGTTCATCATTTTCTATTCATGGTTTAAAGTTGTTCGAATAGAAGCATTCCCAAAATTTTGACCAGGTCCTGCCAGTTGCTCTTCAAGGAGTTCCTTCCTGAATATTTAAAAAGTTAATAACTTCCTGTTTCATTGAGCAATCAAATTTGATACTTTCCAGTTGAGCAAATTTGATTGCTCAATGAAACAGGAAGTTGAGAACTTTTTAAAATGATCGGGAAGGAGTTCCTCGAAGTTAGGAAATTAAGTAGTCAACATGTTTGGGAACGCTTCAACTATTGGCACGACTATAAAAATGGATAGCAATTACCCGTAAACTACGTTGGCTTTAATTAGCGAAGCTCATTGAAAACATTGTGTAGTAATACATACTATATACTGCTGACTTGCAATGCCAGTGGAAAAGGATTTCGCCCGTCTTCAGATTTGGAGAAAACAATCGCCATTTTGGCCGTCCACTGGCCGTCTTCATGTCGATATTTTTTTGCCATTTCGAAGTCAGTTTTTGCCCCAAAATTCACCCAAAACGTTCATCATGTCGTTTCCAAATTTTTTTCGCCATTTTTCTTTGTTTCGAACACATTCATACTGTTTATTTTGTAAGAAGTCGACTATTGTAGTTTAGCACGAAAATTTTGCTTGGCTTCATTGTTTAAGGAATGACGTCACTCACAAGCACGCACGTCACATGTACGCAAGATTTCCCGTATGCAAAAAGTTTTTAAACTTTTTTTTGGCTAAACTTCATTTTATGGCTCAAATAAGCATTATCTATCCATGATTTTGAACTCAAATCCGTGTAAAAGTTGTTCGCTTGCTATTTAACTGTTAAATCCGGAAAGAAAACGCTTGTAAAGATAGTCATTGTGATCTTTTTGGGTTAACAACCGCAAAAAGACCCGTTATGATTTACAACCATTTTAGTCTGCGTCGGTGGCCGAATTTATTGGAAAAATTACTTAGAATTATTCATAGAGGGTGTCCTCATTTATTTTTGTTGTCAACATGATACTGCAAAGTAAGTTTACCATCTAGACCGTCTTTGAGACATTTATAACAGTTTCTCTCTGCGTACAGTGGTATTTTAAATACTCAATCATTTCCTAATGCGCATTAATCATTGCCTGGGTAATGCAAGCATAATGAGGTGTTAATTGCCACAGTTGTACTCTAGATTCCTATCATTTGTAACTATTTGTCTGCAAAATTGCTACAACCACTAGGGGTAACCAAAAGATCTTAGATTAACAAAGCTCTATGAAAAGATCTTGTAGGCAAGCATAAAAGCAATCATTACATCTTCAGAAGATATGGGTCAACCAGACGCCATCACGCTGCGTTAGATTTCACACTTCGCACTCGTCTTCTGGCAATTGTCTGGCAGCAACTGTGCCTTGATTTCGCAGCGCCATGCTATTACTTGAAGCATTGTGAACAACGGGATCTTTCTTAAATCTCTTAGTGTATAAATTTTTCCATGCAAGGCAAGTTTTACTTGTCCACATCCAAGCACCAGATATAAGGCCAATAAACATTGCCATGCATGTTTTTAACATAAGAACTTTGGTATTTGGTTCACGAACACCATATTGCCAATCTTCTCTATAGCTATACTCATAAAAATGTGTTGCAATTAGACAAGTTGCTGGAACCGTCGTAAAGAAACAGAAAATGCCAATTCTAACAATGAAACGGTCGAGCTTATCAATCTTATGCAAGCGTTCTTTTTGAATAGCGAGTCTGATTCGATACAACGCAACAAATCCGGCGAGAAGAAATAACGAGCCAATAATTAGATAAGTAAACTGCGGTCCTAACACAAAGCCTGTCAATGCGAGTAAATCTTGCGATCCTACGTAACATAATCCAGTTAATTCATCACCGTCAACTTTATGTAGAATCATAACAAGAACTGTCTTTATAAGCGGTAGTAACCACGCTACAATATGGAACATATTCGTATAACTACCAATTGCTTCATAACTCCATTTCATTCCGGCCGCTAAGAACCAAGTCAATGCTAAGATCACCCACCATATATTAGCAGCCATTCCGAAAAAATACAAAAACAAGAAGACAGTTGCACACAATGGACTACCGAATTCATTGCGCGTCAAATAGGATTGTGAAGATTCCTCGTTTTGGGAACATGCTACAGACTTGCGTCCAAATATTATACGCAATATGAAGCCTACGGAGTACAAACTATAACAAAACGCAAGCATTACTATTGCTCTTTCTGGATAACGAAATCTTTGAGTATCAACAAAAAAAGTGAGGACAGCAATACTGGTGGAAATAAAGCAAACAACGGCCCAAATGGTCATCCACAGTTCCGCGAAATCCTTAGTATTTTTGTTATATATTCCATCTTCTGAGCAAAGAAGAACCCAAGACTTAAGACGTTCTAAATAGATGTAATTCTGACTGTTCTTAAAAGACATCTTATCATTACCAGAGTGTTGTGTTGTCGTGGAATACAATAGATGGACGCTAGTTATATTATATTTTGGTCCTGGCATACACATTTTATCTCCGTCGTTGTCGCGATGAAACTGCGAACAATTCCATGTTTCCAACCAAGGGATATTAAACTTCACAGCAGTAGGTTTACATCGCCGTGTTACATGCTCGCACAAAGGACGACATGACGTGATCAGACTGCCTGTCTTTGTGCTACACATTGGAGCGTACATTGAACAAAAAAAGAAACGCACTGGCTGCGCGCAAGTTGAGTGCAGTAGTTCGTTTATCGCCAATAGACTTCTCTCAATATCACCTTGAGTTTTATCCCCAAACATATTCGGTATACCTGTTACATTATAGCCAAGCGAGCGACATTGCTCCACGTTCATTATTTCACATTTTGGGCTGTCCTCCGCGCTTGAGACAAAAGCAAGCGAGATTAGAGTGTAGATTACGAGTAAACGTGATGTGGTTTGTATTATACTCGCCATATTGAAATGAAAATAAACAAAGCAGACGCAATCGTACTGTAATATATCCGTCGAGTTTACAAATGCGCAACAATACAAATAGATCCTTACTGCTCCAGCTTGGTTTTCAGTGTGAAGCAAAACAGCCGTGGAATTCACTTAATTTAAGACGATAAAATATGCTGCATCCTTCAAAGTGTTAGCTGTTTTGTTATTGTCAAGAATATGAGATGTGCGTTAGCCAATCATTGAGCTCCATTCATATTAACAACCACGCCTCTTGTCCAATTTTAAATAGGATGTATCAATTAGGTTGATCAAACTCGACTGCTATTGGTTAATACTGCCCTTCTGACCATTAAACCAGATAAGTTGACCTACACTCGAGTATGGTGAAAAAACTGTTCTTCTTTCAACATCGAACTGCGTATTCCCAAATATAACACAAACATATTAATTATTTATAAGGAAAACAAAAAGCGCAAACGTGTCACGCGAAAACGGCGAGATTTCACGACTCGGCGGAGTGATTTTGGCACAGCGCGCGATATCAGACGTGTTTTAATTGCGAGCAGTAAATTGATACAATGCACTCGACCTGTATATATAATAATAGCATAGTTGACTTGTTTTTGTCTGAGACGGAAAAATGCGATGAAAATCTAAAGGCAAATTCTTAAACCTGAGCGGAACCACAAACTGAAGATAAGGTGCCTTTTTGCAAACAACACACTTTCAACCGACCATTTCGCTTGCGCAAATTGTAAACATGATCTGAAATTTTCAATACATTAGCAGTTAATTATGGTGTCGGCAAACACTGCAGACTTACAAATGCTTGCGAAGCAACGCCAACTCGTAATCCATAACTTTCAAAACAACCCTTTAAATAAGCGCGCATATATGCCACATGACATGGCCTGCGTCTGGTAGAAAAGCGCAAAGAACTGTAAAATGAATCTCTTATTAATAGCGTTTTAACATCAGTAAAGACCCACTATTGCCCTCCTAGAGAGAACGAAAACTACCCACCAACGACTCGCAATTACCGTCTAAACGCTAAAATAGCATGAGGTATTCTTTTTTACTTTGAGGAACGTGCGCGCACAAAATATCTCGCAATCGTTCGTGCGTCAGATTTCCTAGCCAGACTTTAAAGCTTATTCCCATCTATCATGAAGTGTCAGACACTTTCCTGGTTATAACTTTGAATAGATAATCAATGGACTCACAGTGCACATAAGAAACTGGACTGAAAGGCTCGGAATTGTGAAGTGCGCTCATCTTAGCATTTTATCACGAGTGCTTATGTTCATGCAATCAACCTATATCGTAGTTTATGTTCGTAGTTCGTAGACTAGCCTTCAGGCAGACTCAAAGAATGTTTGGATAGAAGCTAAAAACCCACGCAAGACATAATCTGATTAATTGACTACGTCTTTTGCACGCTACTTTTGTTGTTGCAAGGGATAAACTATGTCAATGAAGATTGATAGCGTATAATGATGTACCGAGAGAAAATTAATTTAAAATATTTAAGTGATTCATAAGGGCCTCCCTTTACGGAAATTTTTCAAAATTTCCAATCGTGGTCCCAAATTTTCCCAGATGTTAATTATATCATTTTCAGGATATAGAAACACTTCTCAAAAATTTGAATATTTTACGTGTTCATAAGGGTGTCGCTTTTACGTATTTTTTCGAAATTTTCAGTAATGACTCAAATCGTCCTAAATTTGGCCCAGGCGTTAGTTCTCGACATATTTACCCAAAATATTCATTTTCAAGTCATGAAAACATGCTTTTGAAAGTTTTGAAATTTTACCATTTGGGTAGGATTTGGCTTTAAAACTGTGAAAGTCCCTTTTCCGCCTTTTCTCGTAATTCTTTAACTTTTCAAGTTTTGTGACTCTCAATTTTATAATTTCATGATCTATGAGGCATTAGCTTTCTATTAGTAAAAAATAAAGTTCAATATTAGCCTCTTTACTTTCAAAGATTGCAACTTTTTGTGATAACTAAGACGTTGAAACTTTTTCCGCCACTTTCTTTTTCACGAATTTTATCAAAATCTCCAAAAGTGTCCCGAACAGTCCCAAATTTGCATCAGACATTACCAATTGATATATTAGCCCAAAAAAGTCATTTTCAGGACATAAAAACACTTTTTAAAGAATTTGAAAATTTTACGTTATTCATTGGGTCTGCCTTTACCAGAATTTTCAGAGCTTCCTATAGTGCACTAAAACGTCCCGAATATGGCCCACACATCAACAATCAATACATTTGCGCACAAGAGCTATACTGAGAATACATAGACATAACTTTAAACTATTCAAAACTTTGCTTTCTTCGATTTTATTGAAATTTCAATTACTCTCATAATGCAAATATCCTTCTCTAAAACTATAAATATGACCTACCTAAAAGTAAGTTTATCAAACTATATTTCTTACAAAGTATAAAAGAAACTATCAAAAGAAAATACAAAAATATTTTTAAAAACTTTGGAAACTTGTAAAAGGTGTATGAATTTTCAAAGTGGTTCATTAATTGTAAATAGTACAAATTTGCTACTAAAATGCAAGAGTCTGTTCATTACGAGCCAGGCTGCTTACAGACTTGCTTCTTTTGGCTAGTCCTTCTATCAAATATACATTACAACAAATCAACAATTTTCCTTTAGAATTTACATTGTGAATTTCCTGCCTTGTTCACCTGAGAAGAGTCGAGGTGACAGTGGATAATCAATGGTCAAATGCTTCTTCTTGCAACATCCAGGAGCATTTTTATTGGTGTTCTTACAACAAGACCATTCCATTTTCTTCTTGATAGCACCAACACAATCAAACTGGCCCGAATGGTACCGACATGCATCAACAGGATTATTAGCTTCAACATACACCAAGCCACATCTCTTGCATGTAACACGACCATTATCTTCTTCGACTCTCTGTAGTTTTGCTAGATCTTCCAATGCAGTATTCTTTGCTTGTTCTTCTGCTTTAATTTTGGACTTGAAATGTTCAATATTTTCCATAGCCTCACTCAGTGTTTTCTTTAAGTCAGAAATCTCTTTGTTTCGAAGTTCAAGCATGTTATTAGAATTTGTGCATGTTTTCTCAAGTAAATTATTTGCTCGTTTCAAATCACTCAATTCCTTGCGCATTTCACTCGCTTGAAAGACATACTCCGACTTCGCTCCAAGAGCATTGTTTCGTTCCCATATTAGATTATTCTGATCATCTCTAATTTGATCAATTTCCAATTGTAATGCATTAACCTTCTTCTTCAGTTCCACATTTGATGCTACTACCTTGTCTCGTTCTTCTGTCACTGTCTTGAGTGCTGCGACAATATCATGGTATTTATGACATACAGACTGCACCAAATTAGAGTCTTGTAAAACTGCACCATTATTTTCTTTAACAGAGCAACTAGTCACTTCCACTGTATTTGTTTTAGTGACCATAATACCATCAGTAAATTCCTGTATCCTACTTGCTACAGTGTAATTTGATCTTGTGCAAGTTAGCTTCTTGACCAGATCAAGTCGAGGTAAATGATTCAGGAGTTCAACAAGATAATCAACATCATCTTCCTTTGTATTAATTAATTGTAGTTCTTCCAAAGCAGAGAAGAAGTTCAAAGCATTCATATTTTCTGTTTTCCTCTTAGGAATTTCATTTCCAGCCATGTATATCAACTTTTCTAACTCCTCATTCGTCAGATCGTCCCCGATCTGTTTTAAAGTTGTTCTTATTTTGGGTACACTCACTTTTCGACGTCTTTCTTGGGGATTTCCTTCTTCTGGCCGTGATTCGGCCATGTTGGACGTGTCGTAAATTTAGAAATTAGAATGTTTTTGTTACATTTAGACACATTAGAATTTATTAGAATTCATTAGAATACTTTAGAACATTAGAATAATTTAGAACTATATAATTAATATTCCATGCCACGCGGAGAAACTCGCAGGGATCACGCGTGTTGACCTCAACGCAAAACTGGATTGATTTCAAAATAAAAACGGACGCGACGCGATTAGCTCCTTTTAGTTTGCCCAGATCTTTGTCTTTGTATCTTTTAGTATACATAATCATTCATATAGCCTTTCTTCATTGAACCATGGTCCTAATCTCCGTTCATGCCCGTATTATAAAAAATGTTTCAAAGCTAAGTTTCTTGAATCTTGGCAAACTTTTCAATATTGGAATTTTTGTGGCACCAATAGTCACTTCATTTGGCAGATGTACAGAAACGACACACTTTTAATTTTATCCAAAATATTAACTATAAACAAACACCTAATTTCCGTACTAAAGTTCAGGCTTTCTGGTGATCCAATGTAAAAAATAAAGTACTAAAGAAATGTAAGAATAGCACAGCATGCAATAAATAGTCATTTGTGTAAGTGGATAAAAATAAGCTTAGAGATTACAGCATAAAATTGCGTTATAAAGACTACGTTTGTTCATAAAGATGGGCACACTAACAAGACCAAACATCTTATAACAATTATTAACAAAACGTGGTCAAATTGATAGGGCCACCCTTGAAGGTTACGTAATACTAATAATTATCACCCGCGTCAGAATTTAATGAGTAACTGTTCATGGCATGGAGAGAAGAAAACGGAATTACGACCACACTAATTGAAAATCTAAAACGGCTTTGGATTTTGAATTTCCAACATTAGCAACAGCAAGTAAGTGATCTATGAATAACTGTTTCTAAAATTGAGAGGAAATATGCATAAAAAAAACCCCCAAGATATCTCAGATCATAATACATTTCTGTAGAAATCAATTGATGCATAAGGGTGGACAAATTGTTCCACATCATCTTCAGCTTATTTGCAGACATTCACCAATGCGCCTTAAGGTTGTTTCGTGTCCTTCTGGTGGTACAGCAATTACTTGCACCTTTCGCGGCCAACTGATAGCTTACGAAACATATGTTCCCTATTGCCACGTTTTAAATATGTTGTTTTAAGTCTTTAAAGTTTTACGTTAGCAGCTAAATAGCTCAAAAGATTTAATATACCCCCTGCGCAAACACGAGGCCACAATAATCCATCTCTGAACAAAGAAACGCAGATTGTGAAAACATTCAAAGATTACTTTTTGGTCGCACGGAGATAAAACAAACAGATTGGAAATAGAACAATGAGGACAATAGATTCACATGTTTAAATTGAAATGGACAGCATTGAGAGATTAAAAAGTTTCATTGAAAACAAATTTGAAGCATCTGTACTTGAAAATATCGTATGTAAATAACAAATATCCAGCATCCACACAAAGAAAAATTATCAAAAACACTTGAAAGTAGAAAGTAGAAATGATCAAGAAGAATTGAAGTAACAAAACTTCATGTTCATTTCTTCTTATGGAAAACTTTTTAAATTCGACCGAAACTTTCCAAAATTCATTTCAGATATTCTTACCGCATTGATGATCAGCAATCTCAAAACTGCTTGATGCCTGATGACCAACAAACAACAGGAAGACTTAAGATGTAGACATTTTCCTTCGTGCAATGGACTAAAATGGAACTGATAACATCACTGGGCACTTGCATTCAAAACATACCGCCACTAGAAAAGATTTTCCCCAAATTAGTTGAAATAAATAGGAAACCATATTTCCTGTAATGAGTACTACTAAATATTCCTAAGCGAACTTGTTGCATAAGTGGAGATAGTTAAGAAATTATCCCAGTGTAAAAGAAATAAAAGAATATCTATAATCCATTACCCAAGACCCTAATTGCTTGATGGAGAAGAGAGACAAAACTAAGATGTAATGTTTCCAAGCAGCCCAAGTGAGGCTGGCTTATTTCCAAACTGACAAACACGAGGATTCAGGAATTAAATATTGTTTCAAAGTACACAACAGCTAAACAAAGAAAGAAGCATAAAGTGGGAATACATGGCCCAAGCATAATGATTTTAAAATTAATAGTTCGTAACAAATTTTGTAACCAAGTGCTCTCAAGCAACCTAGCATATATTTGAGTCTTAAATATTGCCCCTTGTTCAATCTCGCATAAAAAAACACGCACGTGACGTAACCTAGATGCAATAAATGAAAAACAAAATCATCAACGACGAATGATTCAAATAAATGCGCTAAAATATGTGATGTTTTAACTTGTTAACGATTATATCAAACAACGAGATAGCTACAAGATTGCGCGCACGTATTTTTAATAACAAAACGAGCTGAAGACGGAAAATTACGCACGTATATATAATTAAGAGGCCTAGCCCAAGAAGATAAGGAAACGATATAGTATCACAAACTGGATTTCCGTTACCGCACATTTGATCACGCAAAATAGCTCGTTATTGTTGTCAACAATGAGCAGAGATACAATAGTTTGCTTGCTTTCATCGAACTTTCTAGCATATAAGCAGCAATAGCATTTGATTAGAGAAATAGCATATTCTTGATAAGTAAAGAATGCGCGCTACTTTGAAATCTACAAAAAGACTACGTCCACTATTCAGTCTATAGTAAAGCACTATGATGCATGGTTCCATGAGTAATTATTTTGTTGGAAAATATTAAAATATACACGCGATTTTGGGAAAAAATCGTCTATTTGCAACACAATCCCACCGCGTCTTGCATAGGAATCCTGAAATGATAGACTATCATGATTCGTTTTTCTTTTAATATACGAAATAGAAATTGGTTAATTTTTTATTCAATACGAAATCAGGTACGTAATTTGAGAAAAAACTTTGTTTTTGGCTCATGAAAAGTGAGCGAAATGCACCACAGTGAAAAAGGTAAAGTTTTTCCTTGATGTTCACCAGTAGTAGTACTATCTAGTCTCATTCGTAATTGACAATATTCAAGGTTAATCTATCTCTCCATGCATATTTCTCTCTGTGTATAGGTTATCATACACACATGTTTTCGATTTTGTTTAAACTGGGTGGAAATTCATTGAAGTTAGTAGCTAACTGTTAATCTCGTTACACAAGGAATTACTCATGGTGGTCTCATTACACTAGCGCACAGTAGCAATTATCAATGCAGAAGTTGCTAAGGGAACAACAGCAAAGCAGCCTCATACAGTTAGCGGCTAAATTAGTTACATTAACAAAGTCAGTGGTTCTTGGTGGAGGACACAAACTAATCAGCCTTTGCAAGACATATAAAATAGTTGTCCTTTTGTAAAGCATTGTATTTGATAGCTGCGCGCTCATATACGGCGTCTCTAGTCTTGCAATGAGTAGTTGGCAAGTTCTTCAGTCTACAGAAGTCGCTGTCTTCATTAGGTGTGCATGCGTTCATTTTAATCTACGCAACGGAATCTGTAGATAAACATTACATTCACTACTTTTAATGTAAACATTTATCCGGCTGGCTGGGACGACGCAGTTTAAGTGGCTAGAGTTGAGTCTTTGTTGAGGGACTACACAGGTGCTTTAAGATTCAAGTACTGTCCGTTCTCATTAGGCAGACAACTCATGTTGGTAAGAGGATGTGAGAGCTCTGAAGACGCACATTGTTCAGGCATTGGACGAGTTGTTGCCGCAGTAGCTGGTTTATCTGTCGACATTTGTACAAGCAATGGCTGTTGTTTAGCAGGTTTACGCTGCGGGTATCTATGAGTGAAACTTCTGTAATAACAAATTTGCCACGACTGGCAAGTCTTTGTAGACCATACCCACATACCCGATGTTATCCCAACGATTAAAGACATAAAATGTCGCACCATATATATCTCCTCTTTAGGTCGCGAGGCTAAATTACATTCATCTGTCACCACATTAACACATTTTTCTTTCACATCTAACTGCCATGTTTCCATATTGGAATACTCGTAGACAAAACACGCAATCACGGCTGCAGCAGGCAAGGTGTACAATACAGAGAAGACACCAATACGCACCATCAATTTTTCCAATTTTCTTGTATTTGTATCGCGATCTTTTAACACAGAACGAATACGAAAGAGCGAGGTGAAACCAGCCAACAAGAATGTCGTTCCTATCACCAAATATATACAAAGTGGCGCTAAGACAAATCCAGCCAAAGACTGAACATTCTGGTTCCCAACGTAGCACAGTCCGGTCAACTCGTCTGCGTCAACTTTGCGTGTTGATAGCGCGACGATTGTTTGGATAGCAGGGATAACCCAAGCAACTGCATGAAAATATGGTGATTTATTGGCAATTGCTTCCTGACTCCATTTCAATGCCGCAGATAGGAACCACGTTAAAGTTAAAATCACCCACCAAAGAGAAGAAGCCATGCCAAAGAAATAAAGTAAAATAAAAACTATAGAGCAACCAGCTGTGTTGAGGCCATCAACAATTAGGTATTTGCCATCAGCACTGCATGAAATGCCTTCAGGTTTTGCAATCAAACGAATCAAGTACGCAGCAGAGTAGAGATTATAACAAAACGCCAAATAAATAATAGGTCTCTCCGGATATTTGAACCTCGTCCTATCTATTAAGTAGGTCAATACAGTTAGCATGGTGGACAAGAAGCAAATGGTAGACCAGATCAGTAGCCAGATATCAGCAAACTTCTTGTTAGTTTTGTCAAAATATACATGTTCACCACATCGTGACGCGCAAATATCTTTCTGCTCAACATACACGAATTTTTGGGTGTTTAAACACTTAGGAGAGTCTTCATTTTTTCTTGAAGGGTCTTCATTTTTTCTTGGAGAGCTCAAGTTCGATGTCCCAGGAAGTCCTCCTTTCTTGGTTCCCTTCGTAATATCTTCTGGGCGTGCGGTGGTGATTCCAGACTTGGGGATGTTGCGGCCAGGTATTTTGCTAGGTTTCTTTGGCGCTTTCGTAACCTTTGCGCCTTTGGGAGAGATGCATATTTTCTTCCCATCCTCAGGAAAAGAATTACATTTGAATCCAACAGGCCATTTATAACCAAACTTCTTCATCAAATCAATACATCCACGCTTCGTTTGCTCGCACATTGAGCGACAAGCTAGTACAGGATACTCCACATCTTTGTTACACATTGGGCCAAACGCGGAGCATATAAAGAGTCGAACATAAGGGGCGCAACTCACTTCAATGAGTGGTTTAAATTCCATGATTTTGCGTTCGGCTTCGTTATGATTATCATGACCCATATGATTTGGAAACGTTGTCATATTGTATCCAATATTCT
Organism: Phenganax subtilis; assembly: GCA_025434845.1. Classification (NCBI taxonomy): domain Eukaryota; kingdom Metazoa; phylum Cnidaria; class Anthozoa; order Malacalcyonacea; family Clavulariidae; genus Phenganax; species Phenganax subtilis. The sequence continues at coordinate 12,261 of JAOBYK010697553.1, forward strand.
GGCAGAGAGCAATTGAAAGCGGCTCACACATTGGTTTCTTTGCGTCCACATAAAACGAAAGTGAAAAGATGATGAAAAAGAACATAATGCACGTCGCCATCTTTCAAATTAGAAAAGCACGACTTCGCGCAATCCACAAAATTGCAATTGTTTAACGAAGTACAGTCCTATGTAAGCAGACCACGCACAGTCCACAGTCAAGTGAAACTGAATTGCGTATATTATTATCTCTTAATTTAAAATGTCAAGCGAGTACTGTGGACCGGAACTATTAAATGTCACTCAAACATTGTTGCAAACATCTGTCATTATAGGGTATGCCGCGCGGCTGCGTCAGCAACCAATGAGAATGCAGGTATCCAACGGCGAAAGAATCTCGACCAATCAAAGCGGCGGCTTTTAATTTCTTTTTGAGTTGACAAGCAGAGGGAAATTAATGAGTAACTGGATATATTTAGATTGTAGAAATTTCTCAAGCTATGATTTTTCCCATGTTGTTCTTTACCAAAGATTTAGGCAGAGACCTAGCGTGAGAATAAATAGTCGTGTTTATTTTCCAAGTCACGGTATTGCAGTATTGAACAGCAGGAAAAGACAAACTGCGTCATCTTTGAGCAAGACAAACAGTCTTGCCCAGTTTATACAACAGCAATGAATAGAGGGCAGACCGTCAAAGGCTTATTCATTGTGTTTTAACAGGTTATCGATACGGTTGACAAACGAGCAGTTTTGCTGAAAGACAACAAGACGAAGAAAACAGCGAATAATATTTATCTCACTGTGCAAGCAGATAGGATATAGTGCCAAAAGGGCAAATATGAGAAGAGCAATCGATGAGAACAAATGGGAATTGAAAAAAGATGGGATTTTAAATCATAAAAAAATCACAATGAGAAAACAGCAAAGCATATATATTTCACAGATTCTAAGGATAGTTTAATATAGCGAGTGCTAAATAAATAACGTAATGTCGCTATGTATATGCAAACGGTAACAGTTGTGAAAACATCTAACGAATGTTTCCAAGCAATAAAATGAAGGATTTTTCAATCAGTTATGATAAACATCGCATTTCATACCTTATCAATCTAGGACAGCTTTAAAAAGGGATGGTTATTTTTTCACTATGAATCTATGATACATCATCTTGTGAAGAAAGAGAACACATGCAAATTCATGAAATGGTACATGATGAATAGTAAAAAGAAATTAAGAAAAAATCAACGCAGCAGACATTATATAACTTCACTAAAACTTGTTAGATATGTTTGACGGTCGGAAATTTTAGAAGATCTCCTAGCCATGGGACTGTTTCAAAAGGTAGAGATGTAAACACACTATAAGTCTATATGTCTTCATATGATAAGTCCTTTCGCAAATTTGGTTATGAACATCTAGCGCGCGAAGTCTAACATTAGAATGATTTCCGTGTTTACTGACAATGGCATAGAATGGCTGAACACTAAAATATGAACACAAAATCTACAAACTTTGTTTGATAAAAACAAATGCGTTGTTTAATAATTTCAAATACAAGTCTTTTTTAGCATCAAGCTGTTGTGTTTTTAAAATAATGATGAAAATAAAAGTCGTATTGAAAAATAAATGGCCGCAATTAGTGGTGAACAAGAGAAGATGAAAAAAATATTTGAGCACTTAGCATTCTGGCAATGTCAGATAAGCTTCACGCCGGCGAGTGATTAACCAACTATGAATACCTTGTGGCCTACTTGAAGTTAGGAGCCTCTCTCCTGCTGTTCATGTCGTAAAATAAACATAAAACAGATGGATGAAGACAAGAGAAGAACATGATACTAAACGGATCAACGTTTAGGAAGGGCACGGAGCACGAAGAATTTTTATCGTTTGAAACGCTTTTTTGTGTGGATGTGGTTAGCCAATACTCACGCCTCCCTAGCCGAGATGATGGATTACGTCCTTTGGAATGTTCCGACAACATTGTTTGCAAACTAACGCTTCTGAGGTTGTTACATATGCCGCCTTTCTGCTCCGCCTCTTTCAATTGAATCGATGCAATGCCATTTCCAGCTCATTGTCGATATTATGTGCTCTTCTCAATCTTTTGCAGACAATCAAAACTTGTTAACACTGGTGCTTGCCACTCAAAATTGAAGTTGAAAGTAAAACAATATTTGGCTCAGATTAGTATCATATATAAGCGCAGTTTTCCGAGTCAAAATAGTTACAAATATACACTATTTATTTTACTAGAATAATCCTTCCGATGTCTTTTTGAAAATATTTTGTGTTACAATCTACACGCTATAAATCAAATTAATAGTATAAAATATTATTGTGTCTGACGCACTCATTAATTCTGAAGGAACTTTAAGCTAATAGAGTTTGATTAAATATTGAATCCTCTTATCACTGGAATGTCTATTTTTTGTCATGTTGAACATGCAATGATTCTTTAGAACGAGCGTTTCACAATAATCACCTTATGTTGTCATATATATATATATATATATACGTTTTTATTTGATGTGTGTGTTCTCCTTATCATAATATTGTTGTTTCAAAGAGATGATGTTCCCAAGAAATAGCAGGTTTAATTATTACCACTGTTAACCACACGTGACGCTCTCCGGGTTAAAGTCATTTCCAACTGTTTGTACTTAAAATAAACTGACACACCAGAACAACTGGATCATAAAGGGTAATTATGCAATGCAATTTCATGCTCGTCCAGGTATACTCCAAACAAAAAACTCGTTTCAATCAATATAGTGTAAAGTAATCTTAGAGCAACCTTTTAAACTGTTTACGTAAATGAAGAAAAGGAAATATTTGAGATGGGTAAAGAGCTCGGAAATGATTGAATAAATATTTTAAAATATCAGACATACCACAATCACTAAGACCGGATGATCAAAACACCATTAAGTAGAATACGAGGGGCATTGTTTGTTTAGTAAACAATTTGGATTCATATTTGGTTGTAAAATTATTCAAGAAAATGTGGAGACACATAAGACTTCTAGTTTTGTACACAAGTACACAAAAGAACTAAGAGATGGAAACAACAGGTCAGCTAGGAGTGTCCGCAGTACAAAAAGTGGTTAAGTTTTGTAATTTCTGGTAACGCAAAAAAAAGTTATAACACAAAAAAGAAGAGTTCAAAAGAATACAATATTTTAACTTTTACAAGCTTACATTCCGACGAAACGAAACATGATTAAGAGGAGCTGCGAACAAGGTAGAAAACAGAAGTAACCAAACTACCGAAAATTTGAAATTTGGTCAGGATGGAAGAACTCTGGAAAAAGAAACACCAGCAAAAACAATCCAATAAAAATCTTGAGTATATGGAAAATCGTTTCTTGAGAATAATTGCCAAGAAATGAAGCTGAGTCACTCAAGAACCATGAATCATTGTGCGGAGATCGCTCTAGGCAATAAGAAGATCCGACCTACTTTGTTTTGATCAAAAAGTTCTTGCAGAGATCTTCAAAAACACAAGAGATGATATAGAGTTCCACTCTCGAGAAACACTTCAATACAATCGTCCACAACAACAGATGCATCTTGATAAGAATGAACGTACTAGGGCGTCATGAAGGATACTTGAATTGAAATAGATCGCTCAATGGATTTTAGAAGATTCCCACGCGATAACAGCAATATATTACTCCTCAAAATGTCAACCGACGCTCAGAAATTCTACTTTCTCACATGAAATTATATTTATAGCCTACTAGTAATCTGTAATCACCAGGATTAGAGTTGGAACTGTCAATTTGAAGAGAACGCAATAGGACAAGAGTAACTAGAATCCTCAGAATAACTGTAAAAAAGAAGACAAATCCGTTAAAACCGAGATATTTTATCAGATCAACATTCAACCATAACAGATTCTAACGAAAGTAACGAACTATGGTTTCAGATCTGGAAGTAGTAATTAGAATAAAGAACGTCATTTTAGAATCTCAACCAGAATCACCAATTGATCTATGAACACAGAAAAGAAATTTAAGTATATTTAATCTGGGTTTTCTTCTGTTGCGTTATGCTGATGTTTAATTTCATTTCTTGCCGTTTCCTCTTTCTCAAACGAGAAGTTAAGCCCACCACGGTGAGGACTGAATAAGAATTATTTTTATACAGTGAATGTATGAATGTGTCATATAACAAATTCTAACCAGATATTGAAAATTGGAATCAAGCTTGGGATACAATGGCAAAGAGATCAAAAGGTCACCATATCATTTTGAGCTACGAACGACTTCACTTTATCCATGATTCTGTCATGAGTGGACCAACACGCAATCAGCTTTACCTTGCTAATCAATAGGAAATCTAAGCTAGGCTTTTTATTCTACATTTCCAGTAATCTACGACACTCTCCATGATTCCTCGACCCTCGAGATTTTTTCATCCACCCTCGCATTTTCACAACCCACGCTACCATGTCAAGTTAATCTTTACATGGACTCTAGTTAATCTTTCGCTTATTACACACACATGGTTGTCAAGGCAAGAACCGGGGGGATAGCACTTCTGAAATAGCGTGAAAGATAAGGAGAAAGGTATTCTTAACAACGTAATACAGCAGAACATGGCTTAATAGCAAAAAAGATTTTGAAAAAGAAAAGCAGGAAAGGTAATTCGTCTTACTTTTGTCATGTTATCATTAAACATCCGTTTTTACCCTGGGAGGCGTTAAGCTTTACACGATTCGCCAGTAAAGCCGCATTACGTGTCGGATAAGTACATTGAAAATATTTTGATACAGTGTAAGTCTCACATCTGTGCTGAAATGTACAGATTATATGACCAGTACGAGAGTAACCCAGCCAGAATGATGGTACCCTATCTAATCGTTATACTCTATAGAAACAACTAGAGCTACGTCTCCTTATATCCTGCTCAATTTATAAGCAATATATACGACTAAATTTATCTAGTTTGGTTGCTCTTAGGTATTGATGTGTGTAGGGTAAAACAGAAGTGCTGAGAGAATAACTTTCGTCGTAATTTCTATACTACAGCAATACCCAGGAACTGATGACAACTACGTGCAATTAAAACAATTTCGCGTCTAGCACCTTGCCTTCAATGCCGTGAAACCATAAACGCAGAGAATACGTTAACTTTATCTCTTTAGCATGGATTCTGTACATATAAGGCTAAACAAGTGTCCTTAACTTCAACCTACGTAAATTAAATAAATTATATGTTTCTAACTTTCTACAACAAGTAATGTGGTGAAGTTTCAACTATATCACTCAGATACTCGCGAATCGGAAAGCATGTCAAGAATTCAACTTTAATTTGTTTCCTCATGTATACAATCCATGAAACACTATATATCGTCTGTTTGACTGCGACATGCTCATGCATATATAGACTAACTCAAATGGGATGAAGATTGTTTATATCTACAGACAACAACGTTGTATTTGTACCCTGGCGAGTAAACGGAAACATGTCTTATTACCTAGTATTGTCTTCAATAGCCATGTACAGAGACAGCTTAGCGACGTTTTAAGTGTTCTTACAAGAGTGAGTTAATATCAGAAAATCATGATGGCGCATTTAGACAACAGTTGGTTGCATTGAAACCTGCGTGGCAACAACAACAAACCGTGCTAGAGCAAATATCTTTCATTATAACACAGTCTACACGTTAAAGACTAATTTCAGTTAAGATTATCCCTTTAGTTCGCAAGAAATTCTCATCCAAAACATTTTGCTACGTTAGGGACGGAGATAAGAGCGTGGACGCCATCTTCAAAATATATATAGACCATTGATGTTTGCCGATCATCATCAAATGCAGCTTAAAAACTCTTTATATACAAAACAAAATCTAAGTACATTTGTTAAATAAGTGCATAAGAAACATAGATAGACTCATTTTATGATAATTATATATATTTATAGATTTATATATATTTCTTATGACCGCAAGACATTTTGCGAAAGGGCAAATTGTTTCAACTCAACAGGAGATCAAGGAACAATTGTATCTGCAAACATTTCGCACCAGTTAAAATTTCAGAAATCGTCGTATTAACACGTATACAAATTTTAAAAAGATAAGCACTTTATACAACAAATATAGATCATTTAAGCAAGTGGGTGAACATTCTTAGACTTCTTTTGCACAAGACAATAACTTTAGCATTGCTCATGGATATTTTCGATAAAGTCTTGTCTGTCATTAATAGATAGCTTGTAGATATCACAGCAGCATGTGCAAAATCAAATATTTAAACCATCTTTAACATATGTACAACATAACTACATTTCCATAGATTCTACGAATTGAACTTGGAGACCTTATGTGAATCGTTAATGCAAAAACATTAGATGAGTCTGATATTTTAGTACTACCAAGGTGGCTAAACAAACACCAGAGTAATTAAGAAGTCCATTAGATCCTGTTAGAGGGAACAATTCTATATAATATGGATCATATCAAATCATCACAATCAAACTATAACTAAAACATTGTACAATTAAAAACTCGAGGGCATTTCCGTAACGTTTTAATACCTTATAGGTACGATCCTAAAGAGAGCTTTTTATGGGGTCCCACCCTTTCGTCAACTAAAAACCTTAGCCATGATCCTACCCTCCCTTGGAGAGGGCCAACTATAATCTGATTACTCTTTAAATGATCAAATACAGGATGTCCCAGACGTCTGCAAGTGAACCTCCTATTTTGGCAAAACAACTCGAGGTGTCTGTGGAAAATTTGGAAGAAGAATTTGAGATCGCTGAGCCTGATGTAAGCAAAAGGAAAATAGACTTTGTGTTTCCAAGCATTGACTGAAATCCTTATACTTTGCGTGTCTTTAGAAGCCAAATAGTAAAGAGGCATTGGTGAAACGTTCGCACCGAAATGTTCCAAATGCATCTACAGTAACAGAAACAAGTGATCATTCATCTTCAGTGCTCTGGACTCCTGCACAGCCATCGACAAAACCACAAAAGGTATGAACATACTTGTACCAAAGTGTAGTAGAGTACGCCAAGAGCGGTGAGCTCAGTTCCAAAGGAATATGTTGTTTGCTGTCACTGGAAGAGACTTTAAGTACAAAAAAGAATCCAGGAGTCCATTCGTGTCCGACGATGGAAATTGCCAATGGCATGAAGTCGGAAACAAATGGACTCCTGCATTCCTTTGGGTACTTATTGAAGCCTCCTCTAGGGATAGATTCCTTTGGAGTTGAACTCACGGCTCTTAGTGTACTCTATTATTCTTACCTTTTGTCGTTTTACCGAAGTCTATATTACTCTTCTTTTAGCAACGCTCTCCTCACAGAAGTCACCGCGAAAGTCACAAAAGCAAACGTCGTCTTTACAAGAATGAGAAAACGACAGAGAGCGAAGAAACGTCGACATTTTTGTCAAAGCAAGAAAAAGATAAAAATCGAATCAAGTCCCAGAAACTGTGCTTGTTTGAGAGAGAACACAAAGAAAACAATAGAAAGAAAAGTAGGAACAGTATGGAAAGAAATAGCTCAAGAAGATCTGGAAAGAAACATCAGGAATTGTGTAATGATTATACGAGATATCAATACCATCGCAGGTCACATAGAGTAAGTTTAGATGTGGTCAATGTAGTACAGGAACCGGATGTATTCAGCTTAAACGATGGAAAAGTTCAAAATAGAAATCATATGTATGTATTCCTTGAACAGCGAAATTGAAAGTTTTTTAATTGACTACAAAAAATTTGTATATTCCCATTGTTTTGCAACATAAGGTTTGATTTGAAAGTTTTAGAAGATGTGTGGGAGTGCATTTGAATTCTGACTTGTCCACCGTTTAATCTAAACGAGTTTTGTACAACCAACCCCAGCTTTTCACTTACGACAAGTTTAAATATGACGGGCAAGCTTAGATGCATAATCATCTTCAAAAAGATAACTTAAAGCTAATCATGAAACCTAATTAAGAAGATCATCTGAAGTGTAAGCCTTTTTTTTTTATCAAAGACAACACTTCAACAGACGTTTTACTTTACTAGGATAAACACAGAAAACATAAATCGCGATCACAAGAGAATTATCAAACTGAACTCAGGTGAGAAAGCAAAACTAATCTTTAATCCATCATTTGGACTGGACAAAATTGATGAACGCCAAAGAAACATTCTTAAGCCCAATGCACAAAGAAGCAAAGATTGATTTATTTTCTGTTAAACTGAACTTGGCGACAAGCTACGTAACAAAGCTTAATGGGTTGTTTGAACTCCTATTTACTTTGGAACATAATATCAAAACACGCCTGAGCAAATCCCGCTGATTCTTACTTACAAACTAATTTGTTTACTTTGAAATAGTAACCCAAGTGGTTTACCAAAGATCATCAAACGAATCAAAGATTTCTTCTTTGGCAAGAGGACTCCAAATGGAGAGCAACGCAAAGAGAAGAAATCTCCGAGAGAACATCACGTCAAACAAGATTTTCAAGCACATATGTTGAAGAAACGTGAAATTTCTGGGAAATTATTCCGCAGTGCTAGTGACTCAGATCTTGAGGTAATCAAGCATCGCCATAGACGATCTTTGCATAAGAAGCAAGTGAAAGACGATTTTCAAAAAAGTGGAAAACATTGGAAGTCCAAGCATCATCATCATCATCACCATCATCAGCTGTCCAGTATATATGAGAGCAGTGACCGCTCTGCCGGTAGACTGGGATCAGGTAGTGATCGTGGGAAACTTGCTCGGAGTGGTAGAACAACTTATAATGACGTCAGTGGCTATAAAAATGGCGATGTGCGGCGGGTTAACGGTCATGTGAAGAAGGAAGATGCGAGCGAGGGAAGTCACTCGATGGAGTCAGGACAGAGTAAGAGGAGACATAGAAGACGGAATAAGGAGTACCAGAGCTTGAAGAAGAAGTGGGCGAAACAAAATCAATCATTTGAAAATGATTTAGAAAAATTGGAGAAACTTGTGGAGTTGATTGGTATGAAAAAAACACAGGGATGGATGGAAGAGAAGGTGAGAAGAAGAAAACAGGTGGTGTACGGCCAGTTCACACGGGCGATTTTTGCTGCGATTTTTCTCCTTTTAGTGTATGTGTTCGAGTGGGTTGACTGGCGAGTGCATTGGCAAAATTGTTGGACCAAGTATACTCGCCAGTTATCCACTCTATCACATCGTTCAACACGAGAAAAATCGCATCGAAAATCGCCCGTGTGAACTGGCCTTTAAGCTTCTTGTTCTCTTCAGCAACCTTCCCCTTTGTAGATTGCAGTTTGTTTTGTAGACAAAGATAGACTATATAGCAACGTTTCCCATTTAGAGTTCAGAAAACACTTCATTACTTGAAAGACTTGAAGCAACGCAAGAGAAATGTGTCGCCGAAGTGGACTTCACAAGACATGTTCTCATTTGTAAACTGCAAAGACTTGAGAATAAACTTGAGGAAAGTTTAACAAGTGTAGATTGTAATAACAATAGTAGTGATGATAAGGGACGCAGTATTGAAGAAATACGACAAGATATGTCCAAAGAATGCCATGATCTAAGGAGGTTATTACAAGAGACGAGTAATCAGTTGAAACAAGTGCTAGATGAGAAAACACCCGAGACTAATGAAGCAAATAATGAAGGTAAAACATCACAAACGAAATTGTTCTAGATTATTGTAACTATTTAATCCCAAGCACTCTATGATCCATACATTTCCATATTTTTTTTCCATTACCAATTACTATTCATATCTTTCCAGGTTCTCAAACTCCAATACAGAAACGTCTAGGTAGACACAGTCAGAGTGCAAGTGATGTTCTTAACAACAAAGATATGCCTTTTCCAGAACTATCACATCATCGTCTTAACAAAAGAATTTCTAGGAACTGTGAGAGTGAACCAACACCACACAACAAGAAACAACACAGCAGAGTTAGTACATACGTGTAAATATTCAACACACCAGAGGCTACGCTATTTAGATGTATAAACGCACTTTATAGAATTACTAATTACTATAGTTTGTAAGTGGAGTGGTATATATGCTTATTTTCTATAAAATATTTATATTTTCCTATTACATAAATTTATCTTTCACATGAACACTCTTAGTATTTTGGATTTTAATTTTCAACCCTGTGATTTTCCAAGCTTTTGGGCATTTCAAGATTTATTTCTGAAACATAATTTTGTAGCTATATATATGTGTTTTTTCATGCCTGTGTTTTGTATATGGAACCTTACAAATTGCTGTAAGTGCAGGGCAGCTGACCAACTAGATTCGATACGTCCAATCAACACCAGTACCTTAGCTGGTATGCATTTAAATATCTGTTACAGACATACAGATTTCATATGGAAATTATCTAAATTAGATTCATATAAAATCTGTAAAATCATCTTACTTAAGATGACTCTGAAACAGATTAGCAGGAAGATACATGAAGTAGCAAGCTTGTGTTTCCTGAGTTTTGAAACATTTGCTTACCAGATTATAGTCTCTCAATGACCATAGCAGCAGCTCCACCTCCTCCATTACAAATACTAGCCAATCCTTTTTCCCCAGGTTGTAAATTTAAAGCCATGTGAGCAACCAGACGAGCACCAGACATTCTAGAATAGATAGCATTAGTTCAGTATTACTCTAGATGGAAACCAGAGCAACAAACGAGGAAGGGAGGGGAGGTCCACTAGGAATTGACAAGATTGCAGAGCACTAAGATAAAATCTGTGGTGTTTGACAAAGTCACATGTAACGCAGAGGATGAATGAGAAAGAAAGCACAGTATCTTGATTGGGCTCAGATGCCTAAATTAACAAAGAGTACTTAGGCTTTGCCATACCCAATAGGATGTCCAAGAGAGACGGCCCCTCCATGTATATTAACCTTTTCAGGATTTAAATCCAATATCTAGAGCAAAAGGAAAAATATTTTAATATTTAGTATACATAGTTGAATTAAGAATATCAGGAAATCTAGCAACTCATCTAAGAATAACAAAAATATACATAAGTTGCAAGAATACTGTACTGTACCTTCATATTTGCAAGCACAACAGCACTAAAAGCTTCATTGATCTCCCACATTGTAATATCCTCTTTCTTTAAACCGGTCAGTTTTAATAACTATTTCAAATACAACTAAACGTGTCAGTCATAATGACCTTGCATGCACTAACAACATATTAAACTTGATATTAACTAATGGTGACAAGAATCACCTAGCATTATACTAACTGCCAATTAAAGTTTACAGAGCTAGGGTGCATCAGCATTAATAACAGTACATAAACCTGCACATTGTATCATGCAGTTATATGAAAGAAAGAAAAGCAAAATATTTCATCAAATATTTACCTTTGGTACAGCTGCTGCAGGGGCAACTGGAAAATCAATAGGTGCCACAGCTGCATCACAAAATCCAATAATCCTAGCCAGAGGATTTATTCCCATTTTCGCAGCAACTTTGCTGGTCATCAAAACAACTGCAGCAGCTCCATCATTTAATGTGCTTGCATTTGCTGCTGTTATTGTTCCTAGTAAAATCAAACACTTCTTAGGACCAAAGATTTAGCTGCAAATCTTTTAAGAAGAGATTTGTGATTCCTAAACTCAGTGTCAAGTTTATTCTATTGAATGGTAAGAGTCTACATCATCTGGCATTGGACTGTGTAGTCAAGACACATTGCCAGTCAATGTGTCAATGAACCTTTAAAAGTAAAATAACCTCCTTGTTTCTGGAACACAGTTTTCAATTGATTGAATTTCTCAAAGTTCACTTTTTTAAACTCTTCATCTTCATCAACAACAATGTCTGGCTTTCCTAGAATAAACAGTACAAAGACATTCAGAAAATGAGATTTGTAGCTCTCATCCCTTTCCAAGGAGTACCATAAATTGTCACAAAATAGAATGCCATAAAATTAAACATACAAAGTTTACATTACATAGGAATAGTTTAGTTCATACCTTGTTTCTGAGAGATCAAAACAGGGACAATCTCTTTCTTAAATACACCAGCCTGCAGAGATAAAAACATTAGTTGAGATTCTTATGTACAGTTTTCATTTATATTCTTGCTTTTGAAGTACACACAAAAGTTACCACACCTCATGAGCAGCAGCACTTTTCTTGTAAGACCCAATTGCAAACTCGTCTTGTTCTTCTCTTGATAAGTTGTGATCCTTAGCTGTTTTCTCTGTGCATGAACCCTAAACATATAATTATTTAATGTAATCAGTTAAAAACAAAACAACTTCTAGTAATGTATGTTAAGCTTACCATATGAATTTGGTTATACACATCCCATAAACCATCTTTGACTATACCATCCTTGAAAAAAATTACAAACACCGTAAGTATTATATTATAAAATTAATAAACGTTTAGGCAACCAGACAAAGAAACATAGAAAATATATAATAACCTCCGTTTGAACTAGCAATGTGTAAGTAAACAATAAGTTGTAATAAAAAAAACTAAACACCATATCAAACATTCTGGTAACATATCATTACAACAAGTGTTAAACTATCTGATATTTTGTCATTATCTTATCAATTACCTCCAGTCTATGTCCACCATAACTTGGTGCATCTCGTCCCATGTAGAAAGGTACATTAGACATACTCTCCATGCCACCAGCAACCATAATGTCCTGACTACCACAAGCAAGAGACTGAGCAGCTAGCATTATAGACTTCATACCAGATGCACAAACTTTGTTTATAGTTGTACATGGTGTTGATATTGGCAAACCTAGAATTATAGAAAAAGCAGTATTTTAGGTCATGGCTATGTTTTCACCTGACTACGGCATATCACTCAAAAGTAAGCGAAGAATTTGTTCAATAATACGGCTTCATACCTGCACCTAATGTGGCTTGTCGTGTGGGTGCTTGACCAGCTCCAGCTGAAACAACGTTACCCATGAATACTTCCTGGACGTCTTCATTTGAAATTCCTGCTCTCTCAACTGCCGCTTTGATGGCCACTGACCCAAGTTTGGTTGCTGGAACAGCGGATAGGGAACTACGGAATGAACCAACTGGTGTTCGAGCAGCACTCGCTATGACAACATCCTAGCAACATAATATTGAAATAAATCTCTTGCATGATCAGATTTCCTCACTAATTGCCTCTTGGGCATGGAATGTTTTTGAATGTTGCTGACTCAAGGACTGCAGACTGTGGTGTGTCCTGGGTGTGGCTAGCCATTGTGCAACTGGTAGTTTGCAAAATATCTGTGCTTTCATGCAGTGTAGTTTCAGACCTCTCGACTCTCACGCATTTGGTTTCACTCTCACGCACTCACGCTGCTGTCTGTAAATCTCACGCATAGCGAAGTACTACTGTTAATATGTATTGTTCTAGTTCTAGCTCAAATATAGAATAAACATATAAGTACGCAACTAGCAATAAACGCAATTAAATTCCAGACAACATTGATTGAAACAAAGTGTTTTTGCATGTGTAGTGTTGATAGCATGTTTTGTGGTTAGATAAGATAAGGTAGGGAATTTCCTAAAAGAATTATTAAAGTTCTAGGGCAGGTTGTTCAAAGCACGTTTAGCTTAAACCGCATAAGTCAAAACTCAAAAACACCCCCACACATCATCTAGAGCTTTCAAATCAAATCTTATGTAATTAAACAATAAATAAACATATAATGAGTGCATTCAGTTTAAAGACTTTCAAATTAGTTGTTCAAGGAATAGAGAAATATGATTCCATGTTTGAACTTATGCACCATTTAAGCTAAATGTGCTTCAAACAACCGGCCCCTGAAAGTTCATTGTGCATAAAGTCTCTCAAAGTGCAGGAAAACACCATTTCAGATATCATACATTTAAAAATTTTTCCAAAGGGGACATGCTCTGGGCTTCCTTATATGGGTGTGGCTCAGGGTGTGGCCTCAAATCTCACTCCAACACAAATTTCAAAGTTGAGAGGTCTGTAGTTTTTGTCAAACTTCTTTTCAGTTCTACGTTTTGAGTAGCTTTTCTCTTCTTTACAAAGAATTAAGGGCTAGAATGCAGTTTAGCAAACACTAGGTAAGGGCAAGGTTGGTAATGGGTTCAGCGTTCACAATCTAATATTGTTTTTTGTATGTTCAGCGTCCTAAGGTGCCTGCTATACTGCATTAGCTCCGAAATGGGGGGCTAAGGCAGTTTAGCAGACACCTTACAGCTTATGCTGTAGACCATCCAAAACTTCTATTACATTAAGAACGCTGAGCCCACAATCCCCCCTAACCCTAGCCAAGTCTCGCTAAACCGCAATCTAGCCAAGAATTGCTTCCCCCACTTTTTTTTTATATAAACAACATAGCAATTACAAACAAGTTTGAAAGTTTCTCAACAACTTTTCTCACCTTAGTAGAAAAATTTCTGCCAACTTTAGAAAGCTGAATTGAAGTTTAAGGAGGAAAACAAACCCTACACCCATTAGGTACAACTCTTTACTTACGTAACAACACTGTTTCAGCGAAGCTTAAAGGATACATGTCGGTGAAATTTGCTCCTAGAACTCTTTAAAAAAGAATGAAAAAAATTGGCAGCCATATTGCAATTTCCCGCCACAACCAGCGTGGACACGCGTGGAAGACACGTATGACCAGATTAGCTTGCCCAGATTAGGATTATTGCCACGATTTAAAGGATTAGCTGATCGTCTTACATAAGTCTTTTAAGTTCTCTATACACCTTCTATTCTTTACAAATTTTTAAACTTTCTCCTTGTTGTCCTCCTTTCTCTTGACATTTTAAATCCGTTCTCTTATCCACTGATACCTCTCAACAATTTCTACTTTTTCATTCTCTATTCTAAAGCTCTTCAGTCGGCAAAAAACCCCAGTAAAGCTCTTTCTTCGATACAAAGCTTATTATAAAGCTTCCTATGTACAAATTATTACATGCTGCACTAAAATAAATAATTCACTATTTTGGTAATTGACTTTGGCAGCAAAACTAAACGATGAAATCACAAAGAGGAAGCAAAAAGAATTCCTACTAGAGAGTTCTCTGGCTTCCACCTTTAAAATAAAAATAAAAAAGCTGGCTATTTTTCTCCATCATGATGAAATCACTTGGCGAAAGGTTTCAATTGCTCGAGAGAACTTTCTAATCCAACTCGCGTTTCCATCATCTGTAAAGAGAATATAGTACTGAAATGAAAACATTGATTTATCTTTGCTGGATAACACTATAAATTCTTAACTACCTCTGTAGAATTCCAGTACAAGTCATCTCTTATTGATCCAGCATTACTACAGGATGAAACCTCAAAAGTACAGCAAGTTCAATCGCAAGTATTTTACCTCTTTTAATTCCTGCTGAAGCTCGCCATTTACTCTAGACAATCTGGTATTCTTGGTTTTCAAATCACGAATTTTAGCATGAAGTTGCTCCAGTCTAGTCAAAGGTCTAAACACAAAAAAACACGCATCACCATGTTGAAGTAAAACTGGAAGTGCCATCGCTGGTAAAGTATTATTGAAACTTCTCTATACAATTACTGTTTTGAACTTACTTAACAACAAAACGAATTGGTTCTTTCGATACTTTCTTTTCCTTTTCCATCATAGTATCTGATCCACTGTCTTGCTGGCCATCCTTCTTTGTACGAAGTGGTGGAGGAGGACTTGCTGGTTTCTACAAAATATGAAAATAAAACTATTCATACAGGATCATAGTTCTGAATAGAAAGCCCCCATCCAAGAGCTGCATTGCAACTTACAGGATAATCTTAAACTTTACCTTTTTCGGAACAGGCCTTGGAACTGACGCAGACACTTCATGCCGGACACCAGAAGAATCTTTAGCTGAAACAAAATAAAATGAAAACACATGAAGAACATTTGGTTGGGTAAAATGCAACCAAGATCAAGCCATAAAGAGCAATTATGTGACAAGCATATTGTAGCCCACAGTTGTTTGATATTTTATATTTTGTACCATCTGCATTTTCATGGGCGACAAGTTGAGAAGATGCTTCAACAAAAACAGCCTGTAGGAAACAAAAAGCTGATAATAATAATGTTATAATTAAAAGGACAAACACAATCTACTTCTCTAATATAAACTTACTTCAACTCTTTATCCCTGTCTTATCAATTAATATTCTTACTTTATGTACTAAGTTCCCAACTTACGTGCGTGCTATCCAATGAGGCAGATCTCCGATGACCAAATCTTGCTATGTTTTCATTCGAGTGAGATACAGTCGTATTGTCAAATTTACTAAAATCTGCAAAGTTTTCTTGAGTTTCTCGAGTTTGTGTTGATTCCTTGGAGTCAGATGCATTCTAAAAATAATCAATCAATGTTTCAATTACTTTGACATCGATGCTTTGTCTTCAAATTAGAAAATAATAGTTTCTACATTATTTACTCATTTCATAAAATCATTACCTGTGCTGAAGCTGCAGTGATGGCTACAGAATTGTATAGAAAAATAGTTTTACCAATTAAAAATTATGGCAATCATATTTAGCGACTATCACAAACTTTTGCTATTAAGGTTGCCTACCTTTGCTATTAAACAGCTTCTGTAAATCCAACGAAGAGGACCTAGAATGACCAGACCTTGTTCTGGGAGGTGGAACTGGTGCACTCAGCTTCCTTGTACCATCAACAGAATCTTGATCGACTGCCAATGAGTTATCATCACTGCTGTTCTTTGATGGACTAGAATCAAAATCTTCATTCTCGTGCATTAAAGATTTTTGTCTTTCTTTAGTACCTTCTTCAGTTTCACAAGAACTAGAATCTGAATCTCTGATCAGTGTTTGATCTTGTTTCTCCAGTTTAGGAGAAACCTGTTTTGAATGCTCTTCAGGATAAGCAGGTATAATAGTTCCTGTTGGGACAAACTGATTTCCTTTGCTAATTTCTTCTGGATTCTCTTTTGAGAATTTACTAGGTGGAGGAAGGATGGCCCAGTGAGGTGTGTCTAATAAGTTTGTTTGTTTAGGTTGTCCTCTCACTCGGGGTATACCCACAGAGATTTTACGTGGTGTTGGGTCAGACTTGGCTGTGTTTTCATCGGCAGAACTAGCTTCAGACAAAGTTCGTTCTACACGATGTTGGGCTGGAGGTTGGGAAACTTGCTGAGCAGGTTGTGAAACTGGCTGTGGAACAGGTTTTTCCTGTGATGCATTAGGCTGGCAGCTAATTTGTTGCTGGACTTGGTGAAGTGCAGTTTCAGCTTGAGAGTGCTGTCCAATTTGTTGAACGTGTTGCCCAGGTTGTTGAATGGGCTGTCCATCAGCTTCTGATATTTCATTAGAGGTTCGAGGATCTGGTGAAAACCTAGCCCACGACTGAATAAAATTTTTTTTACAGTAAATATTGCATATAAATCATGGAGCAGAATATATCATCTAACATCCTAACAAAAATAAGATGTGTCTACCTGAGATGAATCTCGCAATGAAACTTCATCATGGCCAGTTTCAATCATCTGAGTCGAATTAGAACCTGCAACTATGACATTTATAATATAAACAGATCAGTAATCAAAGTAGTTGTGTGTTTTAAAATGAAAATCATTTCAAATGTTGCCAATGCATCTTGATACCAAAACTTGATTTTCTGTTTTTAAATAAGTTTCTGAAGGCAATGCAAACCTTGTGTTTCATTCGGGATCAGGTAATGTGGTAAAACAGCAGGAACCTCTAAACCATGTCGAACAGCAACTACGATATGCATAGCAATACAGAACTCCACAAAGTTAAGCGCACCATCACTATCCAAATCAGCCAAGTTCCTGAAAGAATACAGATAACAATTATAACATCCACTTAATATATTTTAAAATAATAAAAGCTCATGTTGAATATTTGAAATTCTGCAAAATATTTCAAAACTTCAGTTTGTAGGTTCTAAACGGTCCAAATCACCTCATCTCATATTAGGCCTAGACATCAGCAATCGGTATGTTTGATCCGAAAAGTCACATCCAAAACACATAACCACATTTTAAACAAATATGAAAATTTTACGTTATTCAAAATTCAGAGAAAATTTTCAAAATTGTCAATACTTTGCCTAACCATCCAAACTTGGCTCAGAGATTGACAATTGTATATTCGCACAAAGAATTCATTTTCAGGTCATAAAAATATGATTAAAAAAATTTCAAAATATTACCATTTGGGTAGAACTTGGGTACATAACTGTAGAGGGCCCTCTCATACTTCTCCATGAAATTGTTCAAAATTTTAAGTTCTCTCATTCTAAGTCTTATATTTTCAATAACTACAAGCCATTGATTAGCTTTCGACTAATACCAAATAAAGGCTGATCCAAGTTCATTCACAAAGAAAAATTGCTATTCCAAGTGACAATTAAGAAGTTGAACTTTTCCCCTCGCTGTTAGCCAAATTTCTTCAAAAGTATAGGTAAATTGTGTCCAAAACTGTCCCAAATTTGACCCAGACATAACTAATCGATAAATCTGAGCAAAAAACTCATATTGCAGTCATGAAAACACGTTTTAAAGAATTCGAAAATTTTACGTTATTCATAAGACGATTAACTGCAAAGTCATTTCTAGCTCACACACGAATGCTTTTAAGAAATCGAGGATTTTAACTTATAGTACTAAAAGTAACGGGTCCCCTCACGAAACACATACTACAACATGATATATTTCCTTACTAATAACAAAAGAACATTATTCCTTAAATAACTATTTCGAAAATTCCCCCCCCCCTGAACTTGAAACTAGGTGTTTATCTATGACTTATAATTAGTTCCTGATCGGTAAATCGAGTTTCCCTACCGGGGGGAGCAGACCAATAAATATAGAGGAAAAATTCAAGATGGCGACTAATCGGAAGAGTGCGAGTCATAGTTACAATAAAAAACTTAATTTGCTAATCAGAAGCTTTCGAAGGCCGTAAAACTACAATTTAACGGCGAAACAATGTTTTTTCCTGGGGGAAGCGGGCAGCAAATTGATGGATATACGAATATTAACGGGAATAAAGTGTGAATTCCATATTTCGAACATCTACAAAGCTTTTTGCCTTTTGCTTTCTATTGATAACATATATACGTTGATGTAAACGAATTCACTGCCAGAAATTGCACGATTTGTGAAAACATTGCTCTACTTACCATATCTTTGAAAGGACATCAGTTCCTAATCCAGATTTCAGGAAAAAATCTCTTGCTTTTTGACCTGAAATAATCAATAAAAGTATACTCAGAATTTGACAATGTCTTTGTAGGAACTAGAGTAAGACTCACCAGCAACAACACCTTTCTCAGCTGGTTGGAGTATTCGAAACTGATTAAGATAATAAGCTTTTTGTTCATCATTAATTCTCCAGACACTCTCCTCTGTGTTGTCATTGTCACTTTCTGATGAATTTGAAGATCTGGACGAATTACTTATGTTTCTATGAAGACATATTGTACCATGTTAACTAAACTGCAGCTAATATAAGTCATTCAGTATCAAAGCAACACCGCTATTTCTAGTGCAGTATCCTTACTACAGTTCTTTATAATCTTCATTAAATTAGTGCATAATCATAACATGAAAATATATGCATACAGTCAGCATACGGTCATTAGAATAAACAATTTCCCAACCAACCTTGGATTTTCACTGTCTTCTGCATCTATGGCAACATTTTCTGCTCCAGCCCAAGCTCGATCATCCGGTACAAACACTTCGTTTGAAGGTGACAAGAAATCTGTCCAGTCACCTTGACTCTTATCTTGGTTACCTTGCCACATTACTTTAATATTATCATCCACTGTTTCTAAGAGTGCAAATAAATAAATAGTATGAAACAACATAACTCAATGACATAATTTTAAATGTTTGCTATTTAAGACTGATAGAGTATAGTATGGTATTAAATATAGTACATATTCAAATAGTATGATACTAAAGGTTAGAAAATCAACAATATTGGTGGAACATTGGAGCATTTCATTTTGAGGAACTTAGCAAATATTTTCCACAAGTACAAAACAAACACAACATAAAATGCATATTTAAAAATACAATTACAACAGTAAATGCAAGCAAACAATTTAAATATACTCAAAAAACATTAATTACCTCAAAATTGCCAAGCATTAGGATGAAAATGATTCTTTATACATAATCTTACTTGTTAAAAGTTAAAATTTATTCACTTCATAGAGGAAGTCAATGTGTGGGCACTGGAGCCTGGGAACTAATTGGCACTCAAATTGTTTGCATACTATGTGAAAATAATGATATGTTGGCATAGTGTACAATATGAAATGACAACTGTTGATGTATTTAAGGCATACAAGGACAAAGTAGATAGTCAGAGAATGGATCATAATTCCTTGCAATGATGTTAATAAGACTGAAGTGAAATGTTGCAAATATTTGATTGCCACATACACTTACCTTTGTCTGAGAGCATTCTTGCTCTGCGAAGCTGATTTTCTTGTGGCACTTCCATGACATTAGATAAGTTCTCAGAAGGATAGAATGGCGGTTGCACATTTTGTGGATTGTTATTGTTTTGGAGATCTGATCGCTCTACGTTGAAAAATAGAATATAGCTTTTGTTTGTAATGAAACACTGCATCAAAGACATGTATTAAATAAAGTAGAAAGCATTCGTGTATTCACTATCATCAGAGAAAGGGAAACCAAGGACTACTGTGTTAAGTGAACAAACAGACACACTCCAATAACAGGTCAAAATATAATTACAAAAATGTAATATAGACACTTCACTTGGCATACAGGTGAAATCTTTGACAATTACTAGAATCACCTAGCATTGCAGAAATGAAAACACATACCAGGTTGTGTAGTTGAAGTAAACCTCTGTTGTATACCATGCGGTAACGTTGTTTGATGCGTTGTAACTGCCGGCACTGATGTTTGACGAAGAATACGCTCTCCCGGTTTTCGCCCTGAATGTGGTCTGTTGATCACAGGAGGAGGAGGACTGGTACTAGATGGTAGCGACTTTTGTCTGGGTCTGGTAGAAGCTTGCTGTTGATCAACAGCGATTGGCGAAGTCCTTGTGTGCTGAACAGCAGAAGGTGAAACGCTCAATGACGTTGGAGGTGATTTTACTGTGACATCATTTTCATCATGATCACTGAGCGCATTTTCAAATATCATAGTTGGTGCTAAAGTTTTCTTAGATCTGGTTTCAGATGGTTGGTTAATGAGACCAAATGAAGGTGATGGTCCATCATTGCCACTTGTATCAGAGGAACTTGTTTTTCGGAAATTCCACTTCTTTCGTTCACCTATATCATTTTTGTCTCTCTCTTTTCTAGGTCTATTGCTCAGTCGTAGATCAAGATCTCCTGGGTCATTGTGAAGTAGTTCATGCTCCATCTTTGTTCAGCTTCAATCAATATAAAGAATGAAGTTCAGAACCATTTCAAATAGTTATCTACTGTTGCTTAATTATAAACATCTATGACTGATACTGTAACCTATTTAAGGTCTGACCCTGACAAGTAAAATTTTCAAGCACTACGAAGAGTAAAAAGGGAGCATACATTGGCAATCACGCAATGACTTCATAATTCTTGTCATAGATTGAAATATATCTATACGCCCTGCATTTTCACCAACAGTCATGAATTGATCTTGTTTGGAGGGTTCCATGTGACATTCCTGTTTAGGTTTGCGTTTGAATGGAAAAAAAGCTAGGTACAACATTATGCACATGTCTGGTTGAGTCAGATGGCAGGATTTTTAAAATATTTGATACTACTAAGAACTTAGCAACACTGCCAAGCAAACAATTATACAACTATAATTTTTCAAAACGTTGCCATAAACTTAGCACTTTTGTCTTGTTTCCATCTATAACTTCTTTCAGTTCGTTAGTTAAACGTTTCAAACCAATTTGTCAAAGCAAAACAAAGAGAAAGCGTCACTTTGTTTCCCTTCAAGTGTGAAAAAGGTATATACACTATACATACAGGCATTCAGTTGCACACAAAAGCGGCTTTGACAAACTTCATTCGTTCACAAACAATATTTGGCTGCTGTTTTAGACGAAAATTGTCAAATTATCATTTTGTAAAAGAAAAATTTCAAGTGTTTACATTAAACATTCGAAAAATACTCAACTGTTATAACGAAATAACCGTTTTATTCACAGTATATTGTTTATATCATGCTTCGCTAACTTACCCGTGTCGAAAGATTATTCATATGTTTAAGTCAATTGTTTGAACAAAACATTGAATAAAGAACAATGATGAATTTGGGATGCTCAAGGCCGTTCACTCTGTTCTTTGTTGCAAAATACTACAAAAATACTCGTAATATTGACGCTTTATCTTACACGATAAGTACAAAAGAACTCATTATTCGAAAAAATGTATCATTAAGCATACCTTTTGTTTTGAGCTTTGAACTATAGACCAGGTTCGCAGCGAGCAAAAGATCCAAAACTTTACGAAAGTTTATAGTAACTTGCAAGAAGATACACACGGAAGGAAACCATTTTGAAGAATGGTCACGTGTTTGATATGGCGGACACTTGAGATCATAATATATTATATTCCAAATAATTATTGCTAGCTTCAAAAATATTTATAACTTTGTCATATATTATGATTAGAACTCTGCGTTTAATTTATGCAAGAAGAACACGCATCTTTTGCGTAACACATTGTTTCATGCATTTGTTTCATCCGTCGCGCTTTGCAGGAAGATTGGTTTGAAAAATGTTGCATTGTTGTTGCGCTGAAAGTTGCCAACTGCAAATCATGTAACAGTAGAAGAGCGCTGATTAAACTTTTCAAAAATTTCCAGTCTTTTTTGAAACACTATTTACAAAAAAATAATACAATATTTACCATCGATTGCCGTGCTCGATTAAACACGGCTTTCTTTTTGTTCCCACCTTGCGAAAGTAACCAGCGAACGAAACAGCTGTACAAGTGCGCGCAGGTATAGGTAATAATGTCCAGGACGAGGCCGTACATATGTTATAGTATGTATCAAGAGACATGAATGTGACAAACTGAATGGTAAAAGATGGAATCCCATCACCAGCAACTTGGATGAACTGTCTGTTTTACATTTTATTCACTCTGAAGCTTGCACCGCGGACTATGCAATACTAATTGTACACATGGTATATTTTCTCACTTATTACTTTCATCTCAATATATACGAGTTAGTAATCTATGGGACTAGTTCGTTGCATTACACCTCGCATACCTGTCCATCCCACCCATATACAAATGATGCTTGTGGACGTCAAGCAAGGACTCTGGACCTAGAATTGGTTTACAATCTCTGAGCACGCAAACCTCGTAAGCAATCTTCATTTGTCGTGCGCATTTCTCGAAAGACATTTGACCACCTGAGGTACCCAAACCAGGACAAAGTACGCTTTTGATTTTACGTTTATTTACATTTCTGTTGTGACGATGTACTGAAAATATATAAATGAATTTCAATACATGAAAAGAAAAAAACAACAACATATTTTTCAGAATAAACCATACTATGTTTTCAAGTTTTAAGACGACGACGCAACACAAATAATCCACCTACATATATGAAGCTCCCACCCAGTAGCGCACACCATGTCCTAGCACAAACTCTTGAAAATCTGGAGCCGGTTGTACGAACCCCGTTCAGCTCAAACGGGAGATAAGTAAGAATTTAAAAATCCCTCCGCACATTTTGTAAATCTTTCATATCCAACCCAATGGGCTAAACCAAATCTTAGGTATATGAATATTTTTTATTCAGTCAAAAATCAGTTATGATATGATTTCTATTGTGAGCTTATCCACCGTTAATGCTTAACGGGCTTCGTACGACCGGCCTCTAAAAGGTACTGACCTGCTAGTAAAACAGCTCTAAAAGCCAGATAAGCGTTTACCGTATCATGAATATCAGCTGGCACTCTATTAGTAGGCGCACTGATGAGGAAATGTATTGGTTTTCCTTCGTTGGTCTCACGATTTTTCATCCAATCACGTTCAATCTCAGGAATATCATCCTCAAATGTCTCAATTATCACCGCTTCACCCACTGGCAGTTCTCCGAAATATTCTTTTCTGAGAAAGTTCTGAAGTCGTTCTTGTAACTGCCAACCAAAATGTTCCGAGTATCTCTGGAAAAAGGGAAAGTCGCTTAAGGTTTGGCTGCCAAATGCCTTGTCACCAAATATTGTAAGAATTCACGGAAGCTTAGGTATTTAGCACTGGCATTTCTTGTACATAACACTAATAACTAGACAAGCGATTTATCTGACTACACTTTATTTAAGTATTTTTACCAGATCAATTCCTCCGTCCATGAAGCCAAAACTATTGGTTGGAGAGACTATCGCATCAGCTGCTGGGGCGTCATTGAAAATATCTCCACAAGTAATCTGAAAGATTAAAGATAAACCTTTATAGGTTCTTTCTATTCATCCTATCTAGCAAAATTCACGAGTGTTTGCTATCCACTCGGAAAGAGTAAAGACTCCCTGAGTGCGTCCCATACATGACCGGCGCTATATTATCACTGTGCTTCTCAAGATGTAGCTTGATTACTTGGAGAAACTTACAAAACATGAATCGTCAACCCAAGCGGGTCCCACAGTAACATGAGGTTCTATACACAGGCTTGTTTTTCTAGATAATCACTCAGACACTTACAGAACATTCATTTAGCCAAGTTTGTAAACAAGCAACAAGACATTACGTAATTCTTCCTCAATTCTGTAGTATTTTCTTAGTTAAGGTGAAAGTCCGACGTTAACCTGCACCGTAGCGTGCAGTTCTATATCAGCTTATGATCCTTGCAATACATATCAACAACGTGTTCTGAGAATTGCTTTTTTTGACGTGAAAATATGGACACTCTTCAAAACAAATTCATCACGGTAATTTATTCAAGATTGTCTTCACCTTACCTCAATGTTGCAATCAGTTCGAATGGAATGAAATGCTTCGCACCACGAGCCCTTCATCCCAGGCTCAATATCTCGCAATTTGAACACAACATCTTTCAAAGAAGCCATAAGGAAATTATTCAAACGGCAAAGTCAAATCGAGGAAAACGAATTGATAATTAGAAAGAAACATCTGCCAAGTTTATTTGATCTATATGAATATTAATCAGCTATGCTCACGTTAGGATAACCACTTAGAACAAAGACGACTTAGTCTTTGTTCTAAGCAAAGAAGACTCTTAAGAGATTAAATTCTGAAAATAGGAAGTTACGCCACTTAAAAAAACATGTGGATTGATAGCAGATTCTAGCTTACATGGGCAGTAATTATGACACATACTGAGCGAGTTTAAAATATGGCAATTTGCAAGGTTTGAAGTCTGTGACTGACCAAAACAATCATCTAAAGCGCACAACAGCTACGTAGCTACCTCACATAATTAAAAAAACCTCAATAGTTCATTGTACGTAACATATCAGTTGGGGAATGTCCTGGTTTGGAATAGTTACCAACGTCTTTTCTTGATCATTGTAGTTATTTCATCATGAAAACTTGGCTTGGGAGAAATCCATTTCTGGATGCTGTTCCATAAACCTAAACAGATAGACTTATGTCAATATGCAAGACTCAAAGTTCTATACAATGTGATGTGAAAACACCTGTATAATCAAATAAAGACGAAATTGTTTTTTTACTTTTTAAGAACGTCTTGTTTCTTTTGATCATCCGAAGTTGGTAAGCCCATCTAAAAGAATAAACATCATTCACATTAAAAATATGTTTTTGAGGAAAGTGTTCAGTCCAAATGCTTACCGCTTTTTGTCTTTGATCATACATCATTTTCTCAACCATACCTCGTGTTTCTCCGTCCAGTTCAGATAACTTTTAAAATAAGAAGAAAATTAGGAATCAATTAGAAAAACAACTAATTAATAACATTTACTACTCGTTCTAATTATCATCAACTGCCTCAAATATAATCACTAATTCTTCTAATTATCATAATTTGTTCTAATGACAATTACCAATTGATCTAATTGGATTACTTAGAACAGTTACTCTTCCACAACAAGCTCTTCTCCATACCTTTGAGTTTTCTGGTTGAACCTTTTTTGTATTTATTTCAGGATCTGTCATAACTAGTTTATTCCACCACTCCATCTTATTTACCTTCATTTACAAGAAAGTTTGCTCAAATAAAAGATTCGATACAATGTAAGGTCACTACAACTAGATACCTTTTCCAGAGTAACAACAACAGTTTCCTGATCTTGCAAAACCCATATACTTTCCTCCATTTTAACCTAATAATTGCAATGTGCTTTAATAACACAAGAGCACCATTGCCACTATATAATACAAAATATTCAGCGATCATATTACAATTACCTCTTTACATAATTCTCCATCAATTATTGGTGGATGTCCTTTTAATCCAATTTTCACATGCTAAATATGGTGACAACAGATTTTGAGAATGAAATGTAAGCATGTAAGATGATAGTATATCAAACAATATTACTAAAACTACTACACAATTAAACAACAAAAATAATAGTCACCTTCTTTTTTATTTCCACAATGACATCTCTGCTCTTTATTTTGAAATCAACATTCAATGGAACCCGAATCTAAATCCAATTCCTCCAATCAAAACTAACACTACTAGATTTGAGTTTACATTGAAATGCATCCAACATACATACCTCAAGTTCTGATAATATCTAAAAAAGTACAAAATATCTCTGAATGAATATCTTTGAACTGTTCTTCTATGGAAGATGAAGATCTATGCTCTTGCAAACTCACCTGTGTCCAACTGTAGTGGTCAAGATCACATCCATTTCCTGCGTTTGGTTTTAGTTTGCCTTTAGAATCTTCATCCTCATCACTATCCTCCTAAAATGCAACATATGATTTAAATACAAAGAAAAATATTCCCATTCAAAGATCAAAAATTTATCAACCATCAATAACTTTTCTCATGCATTCAAAGGATATTTCGTTTTTCAAACCTCTTTTTTCTCCTCCTTCTTTTCTTTCTTTTCAGATGTTTCATCTGGTTTCCCATTTGAAGTAACATCTGATTTATCACTGTTTATTTCTTCTTCCAGTTTTCTTGCTTCTTCTTCAGTCAATTCTTTGATCTTTGGTTCATTTTCTTTCTTTTTCGCTTCTTCCATTTCTTTCTCTTTCTTTGCTTTTTCCTTTGCTGCTCTTTTCACTTCTTGTTCCTTTTTCTCCTTCTCTTTGGCCTGAGAAGAAATAGATCTATGAGATTGACATCTTTCACATATTAATAAACAAGAGTCTCATTTTAATAAGTAAAATCACCTGGGGCCGGTTGTATAAAAATGTGGTTAAAGTTAACTATAGTTAAATACGAATGTCAACCAATCAGAATCACCTATTCAAGATTTAACTACTTTTTAACTACAAAATCGTAGTTAAAATGTAGTTGAAAGTTTTATACAACAGGCCCCTGGCATTAGAGTCTAAGAAAAGTTAGAAACACTCGGGCACATGGCTCTCATGTATACCTTTATTGCTTTTGTTTCATGTTCAGTAAATTTGTCCAAAACAATCTAAAAGCATCACACTTCAAGTTGATACAATCTTAACAAACGTAAGGTGATACAATCATGAAAAGAATGATACCTTTCTTGCTTGGCCTTTATTTGCTCCTGTAAAGAAATCAGTTTTCCGTCCAAGAAAACCCATAAATACATCTAGTAGCTAAAGGAAAAGCAATGCTTAAGATACAGCATTTAGGTTGTCTGAGGGCGCTTGCATCTAGGTCATGGTCAACTCTGAAAACATCATTGTCACAGAGCCATTGTCAAAAAGTATGAGAATTTAGGCCAAATACCAACAACTTTTCTCTCTACTTTTTTTCATAATTCAGACTCAAACACAATTACTCACCATTTTATAAAAAATTTAATGTACCATTTTTATCCAGTGGTGCTATCACCACGTGCAGATTTTCAATGCACTTGTATTTGAATAAACTCACATGTTTCGTAGTATTTAATAATAGATATTCTAAAATAAGCTTTCCTGGCAAAATGGCAAATGTTTTCTGCTACGAAGTGAATCAAATATCACACAAAAGTGAAACTGTAGTACCAGACGAAATGAGTCAACATAGGTACATAATATTATGTCATATCATGGTTGTCTGTCTTATAGACTTGTACCATATATTTGGTTATAAACTTACAAACCTCGTGTATTCCTCCTTCGCACTGTTGAGCAACAGCCATGAACATGGAGTCAAATCTTTCTGCGTCGTTGCTTGACATGTTGTTAGATATGTAAGGAGGAAACAGTCCAAAATATAGGATTTTCTATACACGAAAATGACGACATTTGACAGGCCACCCGACTGGCAAATCTAGCGCAAACTGCGCAATCCGCGAAAAAAGTCAGAGCGTTCACATGGAGAAATGAGCGCGAGGTGGGTCGTGGGACTGCTAAGGCATTATTGAAAGCTCTTTACAGATTTCAGTAAATATGGGCAATATTATATATCATCATGCAAACTCTATTCCACTATAACAATATGATTTATATTTAGGAAACATCGACTTTTCCTTTTTCACAAAAATGTGACATCTATGCTAAGAATAAGTGGTATTGAGATTAGTTCATCAGAAAACTTAGTACACTTGCTTGAGTGATAAAATACAACCTTTCCTTTGGAATATGTGGGCAATCAAAATCGTCAGTGGTTACAATAACAACTAAAGACTGGGTTATGGCAAAACCTTTGGGATACTCATATATCATGAAAAGGCGACAAATATCCCCAAAGACAAGCTCAATTTCCAATCTCTAGATCTGCAACACAATGAAACTGTTTACAGTCAATTTCCTACTCTTTGTGACAGCAATCTAGTTCAAGTTGAGTCATCTTCTTGAGCTTTATGACGGTTTAAAGACTCCAATGCTTTTTCTCGAAGTGACTTCTCAAGTTCCATGTTTTCCTCACCACCTTCACTCTCCGACTTCTAGATTGTCAAATGTGGAATAAGAGGTTTTGGGAATGGAATGTGTGCATGCTATTGTTTCAAATGTAGTAAAAAGTACTAACATCAGAGCCTTTATCCTTAGATTTATGCTTCTTGTGTCTTTTATGTTTTCCTCTGTGCTTTTTATGTTTTCGTTTCTTCTTTTTTTCCGATTTCTTTTCTTCACTTTTTTTTTCTTTTTCTTCTTCTTCAGAACTTTCCTATAACATAAAACAAATTAACAACACAAAGTACTTCACTACTGATTATCTAGCTACATCATAATTCTTCTTACCTTGTCTTCAGCAGGGGAAGATCGGGACAAAGCTTGTTTCTTCTTTTCCACAATTCTCTCTACCTGCTCTTCATCTGATGAATTTTCCTCATCACGGCGTACCTCAGTTTTTTTTCCTTTCTCTAATAAAAAAAATGGAAATGTGGACACAGAATGGTAACAATAATAACATTCTCTGCTGGTAAAACACGCCTTTAATGGATATTCACATTATATCACTGAAGCATGAACTTGAAAGGCTACTAACCTACACGTTCTTTCTCAGGATTCTCAACAGACTGTGATCGTTCAGGGCTAGCCGATGGCAATTTTCTGACAGGTTCAACCTCTCTTGCTAGTGACTCAGATTTCTCCCGCTTCGATTTCTGACCAGGCGTGGATTTACGATTGCTTCTCACAGACTCCTGCATATCATCTTCACTGCCTCCTGATTCATCACGCTCTCTCTTCATATGAGGCCACACATCGCGGTTCTTGGACGTTTCAGGTGAATCTTCTCGTTGCTTCTTATGGACATACGGTGAAGCATCTCGCTTTTTACGAATTTCAGGGGTCTCTGGTCGTTTTTTACGAGCTTGTGGTGACTCGTCATGACTTTTTCTACGCCGTTCAGACAACTCCTTGCGTTGTTTCTTGCCATGTTCTGGGGACTGACGACGGGGTGACGAGCTTTCTCGCTGCTTTTTAGTTTTGCGTTCGGGAGATTGGGACCTCTCTGACTCTGATCTAGAGGGAGTAGCTTCTTTTCTAGGTTTCTTCTTAGTCTTGGGTTTTTGCGGTGAGGGTGAATGAGACGATGAGGACTCTTTACGGGACCTTCGAGATGGCTTCAGTTTAGGTGAAGAGCTTCGTCCACGTTTCTTCGGGGGCGACTCAACCTAAAAACATTCAGATTACATCAGCTGAACTCGTGGTCAAGTCGTAGTTCAGTGTAAAGGTCTCTGTTTTGTCAAAACAAGATAACAACAAGACTACAAAGACCAAAGTTTAGGGAACAAAATCACGTAATTGTAGTACGATTTAACGGTCACTATTGCCATACCGACTGAGACCTTCCTCTCTTCTGTTGCCTAGGTGGAGATCGTCGTTTTCTCCTTGAGTCTTCTTCTGACGATTGTTGTCGTCGTCGAGTTGGTTCACGGCCACGTCGCACTGGACTTTCTCTTCTACGAGGTGACCGCCTGCGTACAGGTGAATATTCTCTTCTGCGTGGTGAAGGTCTGCGAGGCGAGGGCCTTCGTGGAGACGGACGTCGACGTCTATCACGTGATGCTGAACGTCTACGGCGATCCACAGAGCGATCCCGAGCAGAATCCTCCGAATCAGATGATGATGACGGCG
The DNA here is from genome assembly GCA_025434845.1 of Phenganax subtilis. Taxonomy (NCBI): domain Eukaryota; kingdom Metazoa; phylum Cnidaria; class Anthozoa; order Malacalcyonacea; family Clavulariidae; genus Phenganax; species Phenganax subtilis. The sequence goes on from JAOBYK010697553.1 coordinate 42,808, forward strand.
ACCTACGGCGATAATTACGATTCTTGCTAGTCTTTGATTTCTCGTTGTCCTAAAACAAACCCATTCCAGTCAATGATTGTAATATGAGACACAACCCATATAATGATCGACTACAAAATACAGCATAATATACTAAACCTTTGAAGCCTTAGTCTTCGGTTGAGGCGAAGATGAGTATTCACTTTCAGAATCATCCTTTCCTTTTGCATCTTTTTTCTTTCGATCTTTTTTCTTGTTTTTCTTGCTTTCTTTCTTCTTCTCTTTCTTTTCCTCCACTTCATCTTCGTCCGATTTCGCTTCTTCCTTTTCCACTTCTTTTTCTTTTTCATCTTAAAAGGAGGATAGAAAACAATGTATTAAACCAAAGAAGTTGCAATGTTAGACGTGATAGTCAATGAAAACATGATTTGGAAACTTCCTAATTTGGAAGCGCTAATATCAATTGTTGTGCTTATTTACGTTTCAACAACATGATTAGAAAGGTTGAAAGATGGTCACTGAAAATATTGATCATTGTTCTTCATCATGAACAAGAAGAGAAAACACAAACGATACCCTCGTATATAAACAATAAATTGAGCAAAAATATCCAATCTCCAATAGTCTACATTACTAACATTCATTCTCATCCTGTTTCTTGCCCTCTGGTTCCTTCTGTTTCTTCACTTCATCCTCATTTTTTTTACCAGATGGAGATCGTGATGCCCTAGAAGCAGAGGACGACCGTGATGCTGACCTGGCAACTGGTTTCTTCTTATCTTGTGTCTTCTTTCTTTTGTCAGGAGAGGGGGATCTTGATGAGTACGAGGATTCCGAGGGTGATCTTTCCCGCCGACCACGCGCTCGAGGAGACGTTGAACGAGACCTGAGAAACATGGTTTGATTCTATGAGTATATCAAAGTGTTACCACCGAAAAATGAACACAAAGCAGTACTTAGTTAACAAAACAACTCGAAAACGAATGTGTCTTTCTAAGAAGCAACAGTTAAATCTGACATATGTCAGCCATACCTTCGAGCAGGACGAGGGGACCTGGATCTTCTTCGTGCTGGCGATCGCCTAGGCGGAGAATACCTTCGAGATCTGTACGGAGAGCGACGATTGTAGGATCGACGCGGAGGAGATCTTCGACGAACTGGCGACCGTGACAAAGACCGTGATGGAGACCTGGAATAACTTCGTTTTCTTCGTCTGGGGGATGGTGAACGGCGACGAGGTGAATGTTTACGAGGAGACGGTGAACGTCGACGAGGAGACCTTGAGCGACGACGAGGGGATCTTGAGCGACGTCGAGGTGAAGCTGAGCGTGAGCGACGACGTGGTGAGCTTGAACGAGAGCGAGATTGGGAACGAGAATAGGATCTAAACAAAAGAAAAATCACTTTAAACTTGACGGCTTTCATGCATCTCTTTGAAACATTATTGAACAAACTTAAAAACTTCAAAGCAGAGTCTATTTGGAAAGTACAATGACTTGCCACAAACATACCTTTTTCGTCGTTGTTTTGAATCTGTAAAAAGAAAATGTTGTCAAAAACTATTTCATGTCAACAGCAAAGGAAATATTCCTCTTACCCTTTTTGTCTTTATCTTTTTCCGGATCCTAAGAAAGAGAGAAAAAATAGTATTCCATATAGCTAAAATATTATAACATATTGACAAGATTATGATGTCGATTAAATCAAAATTAACATGTCATAAAACCATCCACTATAGTGTGTATTCTCACACAGTTGTTGGATACAGAAGCAAGCAAGAAATTACAAAATGACATTCGTGCATTTCCATATAGTGGATCATTTTATGAATGAAGCTTTTCTAATCAAGAAAGATGCTCGGAAGTTCATTGACTTTGAGAAAAATGAAGTGATTTCTTTCTACAAGATATTTTAAAACCAGCTTCATAAAAATCCTATGCAGCTCAAAGAGCAATAACACATAAGCCAAAACAAGACACACCATAAAAATTGCCGGAGGCCCACTTTTAAGGAAATGCATGAATGTCCGTCTCCCAAAAACACAAAGTACCTTTTCAGATTCAATAGCCTTAAGTACTTCATCAATTTTTCCCTTAATTCCTTTAGCAAATTTATCATCGCCTGCCTCGACAAGATGCAGACAGTCAGTGAAATACAAACTCTCATCTAGTCTCCCACTTTCCAAAATCCAGTCCTTGGCTGTCTCAAGAAAATATACATTTTTCATCTCATCGCTAAACTCAATGTTCTCCATCAACAACTTATTTACTTCAGTAATATCAGTTCGAAAACTGGAAGGTTCTAAATCCCTAGGAAGTAAACCAGTCACGATTATTCTAGTGTAAGGGCAATCCATGCTAATGTCATCCACAATAGTAAGTAGGCCTTCGGCAATTTCTTTTGGAGAGTCCTTGCCAATATTATTAGTGCCACAATGAAGCACTATGATTTTAGGATCGCAATCAAGCTCGCCGTGTCTCAACCGCCAAAGAACATGCTGCACACGATCACCACCGATACCAAAATTAAGACAATGCATTGAACCAAAATATGTTCTCCAAACATTTGAATACCGAGCAAGCCCTTTGACAAGCGAGTCCCCCATAAGTAAAATATCAGGATCAGCACCACGGGAGACCATTGTTTTAAAACGCATATGGTCCTCCAACCAACCTGCTTTGACCCGTTTAGCAGGTATTACAGTAGGCGCGTTGGATGAGCATAGACGTGTACGTTTAATTTTATTAGAGCTCTGGCCAGGTGATCTCTGTAATGACAAATGAGTTATTGAGCATCCATCTTGTACTATTTCTCTTTTCAAAATTAGTTCAATTTGTAAAAAGTTTGAATTTTTTTCACAAGCATGGTTTTCTTTTATGTTTTAGTTGGGGAATACCTTTTTGCGTTCTTTGTCATCAGACTCATCACCGCTGTCATTTTTCTTGTCATCTTTCTCCATTTTCTCAGCATTGGTGCTGTCTGGCTCAAGTTGTTCGTCAAGTTTCTCACCAAGGTTAGCTTGGATACGTTCTTGCTCTATCTGTAAAACATACGTTGTAGAAAGAGATGTTTAGGCATTTTGCAAAGAGACACAATTCTCCCACAAATAAAATGTCAAGCAGAGCAGCACTAAACGTGGAAGTCAGTAAGAGCTTTAATATTCACTTTTCTTTGTCGAATTTCTTCCTTCTTTTTCTCCAAGAAAGCTGTTGGAATACCACCAATATTGTTTTGCGCACTCAACAACAATTCCCACAGTTCTTTCATAAACACTCGAGCGTTTTTACCATTCAGAAACCCTGTGATATTGATCTGCATCTCTTTAGGATCTGGATGCTGAGAAAAACAATTCAAATGGAAAAATGGTACAAAAAAGGAATTGACTGTTGTACTCTGCATTGGCAAGGGATAGCCCTTAGCACAATTGTGGAAAAAACGATGCATTATCTGACAAGTTTTAATCACAAACACAAGAGCTTATGATAATAAAAATTCTTGTCAAAAATTGTTGTAGCACTCATCCCTTACCCAGAAAAATCATGAAAAATCAGATACAGGTACACATAGAGTGCAATAAAACATTTTCTTTGGTAAGTAAACAAGTTTTCTCCTGCTGAATCAATAACAGACAACTATGCCCAGATGTAGAACACTGATAAAAGTATCTCATATGAATGCAGTTTTGTCACCTGTTCTTTCTCCAACATATTAATGATGAATTCAAGTAATACATCATCATCAGTGCCAAGGAGTTCAGTCACACGCTTACTTATCCAAGGTTTTATGGTGTCAATGCTGACCTTTTCCATGTCAACCTGAAATGAAATTGAAATCAGGAACTCAATTGACAATGCAAAATAACATCAATTAAAATGCAATAGTGCAGGAGTAAATTTAAGCTGGCAAGCTAAATATACACACTTCCTCGGGTGAGAGTACGTACCAATAATATCAAAGTTTAGATAAAAAGCAGCCTAAAAACCATACAAACTTACTTTGCATGTTCATTCAGGTCATGTGGAGAACAATAATGACTATTCTACAGGGCACTGAGCCATCAAAAATCATGGACGTTTTCCACTTCAACCATATCGTACAGTACCGAAGCGTATTTCATTGTTCTAAAGTCATTAGCTTTGCTCTGGTCCCCACCAAACAAAGAGATATGCTAAGGTACGCTAAGGTACACTGCGATACAGATAAAGTGGAAAACAACCTTCGCTCTAACATTTATCTTAGATTACACTACCTTAAACGCCAACTTGAGCACACCCCCCTGATTAATCATCTGCCTAGATCATGTGTATCAAATACATGTTCTACATGTTCATTCTAAGAATCAACCGACTTCAACAAAGCTAAATATAATATATGCTAACTCTTTTTATCATACGAACATCTGCTTCCATGCTATACCTTTTCATCAAGGGAGCCATCAAATTTCATTTGTTTAAGCAATTTCTTCTGTTTATTAAGGAACCTGTTGTCTTGTTCAGTGCTTGTACCCTTTATTAATATATAAACAATATAAATTCACTGTGAAGGTGTCAAAATTGCGCATAAGTAGAAAGCATTTTGCAATCTTTACCCGAAAAAACCCAGCATCCATTTTCAGTACAACACAAGATGAGAACATGCAACCTCACTGCCCTCAAGTGGGGGAGGGGAGAAAATAACATATATAAAACTTATAAACCTTTTTATCTTTTTCCGCTTTCCCATACTCCAGATCTTCAATGATATTTTTTCATATTTCTAAACAAAAAATTAAAGAAACTGAAGATTTTCTCCCCGAAAATTTGAGGAATAAGAATTTGAAATTTAAGAGCTTTCCCCACTCCCGGTAAGTATGCATATGGCAACACGTGCTCGTGCCAAAACCATCATGGCGGACGAACAAGATAGTGTGAATAAGTTACGAGAACGCTTATTGAGTCATTCTGCTTGTTTCAACTCTCTTCTTGAGCTGATCCCTCCACGCTATTACTTTAGCGATAATGAGGAAGAGAAATCGAACAAATTTTATAAAAATAAAAAGCATAGAGCACCTAAACAGGCTGTTAAAGAGGCTACGAAAAAAGCGAAATTGAGTCGACTTGACCCTAGTCAGCATAAAACAGTGCCTGAAATCCTCGAGCAGTTTCCAAGCGGGAAAAAAACGAAAGGGATTGTCTGTGTCGAAGATGTAGCTTGCTCAAACATCGGAGATTTAAGGACTAAGCTTCATAATCGTATAGAATCGATGAAAAGAAAACGAAAAACAACCCCAAATAACTCTGAGAGCTCAAGACCAGCTAAAAAAGCGAAGAAAAATATCAAGAACAAGAAAAAGGCAGCAAATTCTGGTCAGATGAACACTATGCCTGTTACGAACAACAAGAAAACTATCGTTAATAATGAAGGCAAGGTTGTGTTCAGTAAATTTGATTTCACTTCGGATTTAACAAAACCGCAAGGCGTGGAAAAAAGGAAAAAAAACAACTATAAAAAGCTGTTACAAAATGCTGAAATCAGGAAGAAAAAACTGGAAGAAATGCAAGGAGATAAAAGTGAAAAATCGAAGGAAGTCATCCAGAATGCAAAATGGAAGAAGGCCCTTGGAAAATCAGAGGGGATGAAACAAAAGGATGATCCTTCTTTACTAAAGAAGGCAATGAAACGGAAGGAGAAACAGAAAAGTCGTCATCAGAAAGAGTGGAAGGAAAGGAAAGAAAATCAAGAAAAACAAATGAAAGAAAGACAAGAGAGACGACAAAAGAACCTTCAAGATCGCATTGATAAAAAGAAAAATAAGAAAAAAGGTGGACGGACACCAGGATTTTAAAACTGATGAATCAGTGTAGAATTTAATATCATATGAAAAATACATATTTACTGTTCTTAATTCAATGTCTGGGATTTTCTGACTTAATTTGTTTGTCTAACTAACTTTGATATCTCATGCTTTGAGGCCAAAGTCAAAGTGTGACCATGAGTGTGACTGCATTTGCAGATACAAAATACATGGCACCCAAATTTTAAAAGTCACCACTTTTAACAAGTAATTTCTCGTTACCTCCAGATAATGAGACCAGCAAACTTTAGAAACAGTGCTGTCCAGTGCTGTACCATAACTGTCTTTCATGTAAATTAAACTTGTTTTGAAACATTATTTCCTTAAAAATAGAATCTTTTTAAATAAAAGACCCACTAACACGAAGTATTTCACAAACCGCTGACAAGTATTCAGCGCGTTGTCAAATTTAAAAGTGGCACGTGATAGAAAACCACCAATCAAACGGCGAGCGGGAAAAGAAAGAAAACCGTTTGAAAAGAAAGCCCCAAAATTTCACTGCGCCGTAATATTTTCACAAGGACAACCGAAGCTCCCAAAAAAACGAAAAAGAAACGTCAAAAGAACAAAGAAAGGAGAAAAGAAGTCGGCCAAAAACATTTAAGGTATAACTTTATCTTTCTTGAGTATTTTTTGTAAAAATTTTTGCATATTTCCTGGCGAAATATTCCCGAAAATAATATAGAATTTCCGGAAGGGACGAGCTTGCTTGTGAGTGTTTAAGTTGACTTTAGCCGCTGTTTGCTAGATTTTAAGTAAACATGCTGTCTTTTTGCTTTGCCCGCTGGGTCTTCAGTGCTTGGGAGATCTTTTTAAAAATATTTTGTAAAAATTATCACGTTTAGAGCAGAAATAAAGCACCCGTTAGAATATTTGCAAACGAAATTTTGAATTCCAACGTCGCATAGCAGTTCTTCTTCTTTACCGTTTAGCACAAATATGAGCAATTTATTCCATGACAATAGGCCCCTACGTATATTAAAAAGTTTGAACTTAGTACTTTTGTGTGCATTTTGTGTTATATTTTGATAATTGTTTTACAAAAAAATGGTGTAAAGTAAAGCGAGTTGTTCTTCCTTGTTTTCCTTCATGGCGGATTCTTATTCTTCATTGTCCTTTCTATCGTTTTTATGGCGGACTTTTTGATACTGTCAGAGCAACTTTTCGGCGTATTTTTTTTGCAAAACGTGTCAATATGTGTCTGGAGGAGGGTCTTATCTTTTATGGCGAGTTTTAGCATGTTTTCACGGCAAATTTCGTTGCTTTTGCATGATTCGAAACAGAAAATATATAATAAAATGTAGACTGATCTCCGTTTCTAACTGGACCACTATAAAGGAATACATTGGGGTAAAACGAGTATATCCGTGCATTTGTGAACATACTTGGTATTCAATTGATATTATGCACATCGTCCAGGATGCTTAGAGGCGACAAACGCAGTAGCCAATCAGAGACGAGAATTTTAGGCGGCAAAATCTTTCTTCTGAAATGAAAATTTTTATCGCGCACTTCAAAAATTTATTTAAGCGCTGAAAAGTTGTAAAAAATACCTGAAACAACATTCAATAGCAAACAGAAGTCGTACAAAGACGCATAAGGTATAAATACTTGTCTTTTCTGCATTTTTTGTGAGAATTTTTGGGTATTTAGCGACGAAATGATGTTTAAAACCTTACGACATTTCACGAATGACAAACACTCTCGGGCATGTTTTGGTGTACTTTTATGACTATTAAACCATCTATATTGTTCCTTTAGTCGTCTACAATCTTTGGCTAGCGTTCACTAAAGGAAGTTCTATTGAAACTGTTGAAATTTTGAGACAACAAAATTGTGCAACAACGAATTGCATTTTGAATGATTTAGTTTCAATTTATACGCCAATATTTTGTCAAAAATAACTTCTCTTCGCCGTTTTCTGCTAAAAAAGGCTGTTCCTGTGAATACTCAGACGAATATACCAGTAATTTTGTCAAATCTACATTAATATTTTGTGCATTGGTTAAACGGGCAAACGCGAAGAACTATTTTTTCATAGCGATTCTTAGTATATTTTTGTGGCGAATTCGAAGTTCTGTATTTGCAATAACTGGTTGCTAATTGCAACGACAAAATACCGCAAAAACTACGTATCTTTTTTGACGAAACTTCTAGATTTTATTCCTCACAGAAAGTTGCTTTGGAAAATAGTGGTCTTATAATTTCTATCTCTTTTAGAAATGCAAAACAAAAGCAGGAAAACAAGAAATAAACGTCTGCAGCAGAAGCCCCAAATCTTGAGATTTGCAAAAGAAGCCACCAAATTTTCAAAAATGACAACCGAAGCTTTCAAAAACCGCAAAAGTTACGCTAATAAACCAAGAAAATGCAAAGAAGAAGCGGTAGGACGTCGTCCAAACACATATAAGGTATAAAATAGTAGTTTTGTGTTAATTTTTATCCAAATTGTTGCATATTTCACAAAAATGTTCTGAATACACATGCCTTACTTAGTTTCATTTTTTGTAGAAATGGAATAAAAAGAGTATGAAAACAAGTGGTATCCTGAAATAAATTAATCAAAACAAGCTTCTTTAAAGAAACAATCACGCCGTACCTGCAACCTTATTGTTGGCTCAAGCTAGGCGAAAGGTATTACTATATGAAGTTTTTTCTACCTTGTTGGGGCATAATTTTGGCCCAATTGAAATAAAGAACGTTAGAATGCAGTTTAGCACACACCTTATGCCGCTGACCGTCCAAATAATGTATTATATTGACAACGCTGGGTGGGATTGCAGGCTCATCGTTCTTAATACAACATATATTTTTTAGTGGTCAGCGGTGTAAGGTGTGTCCGCTACACTGCGCTAGCCCCATAAAGAATATGAAAGCCTCTACGGAGAAAAAAGATTCAGTCTCATCCCAGTCTTTCTGCAAATGTTTTAAAACTGTCACTTCGTGTTACCATTATTTTGACGTCAACACTCTCGAATGGAATTGCGAGAAAACCTGGGACTAGACTGCTCATTAGCTAGACTAATTGATTTTAATGTGATGTAAATGGCTTCGCAATGGGTGGCCTCTCGCTCGAAACATCGATAATCGTTTCACCATTTCGTTGTGTTTGAGTATTTGTTCATGTTTAGTTTTGGTTCTAGGTACAATAATTCTGGCGTTGATTTTAAGTTCAGGATTGTATCTAGATATACTCCTACTATCTGGGCTTTATTTAGATACAATCCTTGGATTTGTGAAATGATACGAACCAACTGTGAATTCGTGGTACTCAGGATTAAGTTCCACGGATTCATGCTTGTCCGGTGCCCAAGTACAAATTCAGGGCCACCAACATCTTTTTCGATCTGACAACGCGGAACGCGTCGCGACGAGAATGAAGTAGTGTGAAAGCTTCTTCACCCGTCTGTTGAAGACTGGGTCTGTGAAGTGTACGCCACATTTATTGACTAAATTGCGCATGCTCGTTCATACTGACCAACAGCAAAATTAGTGCATGCGTAGCTAAGTGTTTAGATGCATGACAGGCAGAAAAGTTTTCGGGCTTTATCTCTTCATAATAATACTATAATAATATATACAATATCATTGTGAATAAAACGTGGCTCATGCCTGGTTTCTGACGTCATATCAACGTGGAAAGATCCATCGTGGTAGAAGAACGATAATCATGCAAGACTCCAAACAGCTATTTATGTACAAGGGATTGCAAGATCTTTTCAAGCAAAAGTAACTGTTGCGAAGACTGTGAAAGAACACTATTTCCCGAATCCAACGCCGTTACATATGGTTATCACGCCGGTTCCGATGCCGTTATGTATGATTATTATGCCGATGCCGTGATATATGATAACTATGCCGATTCCGATACCGTTATGTACATAATTAAGCCGATTCCGTAGCCGAATATATATGATCA
>JAOBYK010697554.1:226-28636 GCA_025434845.1 Phenganax subtilis
TGAAAAAAGTTGATTTTTGATCTTCTTTTATAAGTCGGAAATGATTATTTGAGAACAAAATAAAACTGAAAAAAGTTGATTTTTGATCTTCTTTTATAAGTTGGAAATGATTATTTGAGAACAAAATAAAACTGAAAAAAGTTGATTTTTGATCTTCTTTTATAAGTCGGAAATGATTATTTGAGAACAAAATAAAACTGAAAAAAGTTTAAGGGGGGCGGATTATAGAGGTAAAAAAAATGGAGTTGGAATCTTCTTTTGGGGGGCGGATTATAGAGGTAAAAAAAATGGAGTTGGAATCGGTGTTTTTTCAACTACTTTAATGCTTTCTGTTGTTCTCTTCATATAGCCCATCGTCTTGTTGGCTTTTGTACTTTGTGATTGCACTTGTCTCCTCCATGATGGGTACCTGGGTACAGTGATCAAGTTGCATAATTCCTTGTAGTATGAGGTCATAATTGGACTTCATTTCTGTGTTATTGTCTCAATTGTACATTTAGTTTGATTGAACTTACGGTCCAAAGACAAGGACCAGTTGTTCACATCGTTCAGATCTTCTTGCAAGAAGATGTTGTCTGCTTCACTGGATATCCATTTGAACAGTTTGGTGTTGTCAGCAAATGCTGATTGAGATGTTGTTCCCAGCACTGTGACTTGCTGTTCACAATGGTGAAGATACGAACCAAACCAAGAAAGCAGGCTGCCATTAAGTCCCCAACTACTGAGTTTAATAATCTTTTTTGGGGGACAAACTTTATCAAATGCTTTTGTCATATCAAGATTAGCTACGTCTATTTTTCACTTTGATCAAGAAGTTTACCAATTGAGTCTATAACTTGGATGAGTTGAGTAGTGCAGGATTTCCTGGGAACCATGCTGACAATGGTTAACGATCTCTTATAAGTGGAATCTGACATGGTTTAATATGCATCGTTCAATCAGTTTTGGTACTATGCACAAAAGGGTAATTGGTTTGTAGTTTTCTACTTGATTTTTTTCTCCATTTTTTTTTTAAACTGGAACAACATTGGCTAGTTTCTATTAATCTGGTACAATACCAACTTGACAGGATTTGTTGAATAAACAGGTAAGCGACGAAACAGTTTGGTCAGCTGTTGCTTTTAGAATTCTATCAGGAATATCATCAGGTCCAAATGCTTTATCAGGGTCGAACAATTTAAGAATTGGCAGAAATTCATTTTCCATAACGGTTATATGGTCTATTATATATGAATTTGAACAAAAAGAGATATTATTTGCGTCTGCAGCATCTGTGTAGTCATGGTGGGTAATATATTGCGATGTGAATACTGAGGAGAAATACTCATCGAATATAAATTAGCAATACTATTCAGGATGTTGGTGACTTTTATATCATTTTTCACAGTCCAAAGTACAGATTGTGGGATAATACTGATCTTGGATTTTATCTTAAATACTTTCCAAAAGCCTTTTGGCTTTAAATAAAAACTTTGCCCAGGATTGTCAAAGTATCTTTCACGACTCTTTTTTCATAGCTCATTAAACATACCATGCAGGTAATTGGTAGGCGAACGAGAAAGTTAATGCCTGATCGTTTCTTTTTTCTTGAGCAAAGACACGACTTTGATGTTAATCCAAGGATCATTTTTGCTGCCTTTTACTTTCTTCCTAAGGATGTACTTCTTGATTGGTGTTTTTCCTGGAAAACCAATCTTTATTTATTTCATTTTTATTCAACTCTTTAAAACTAAAATTCTTTAGACACGGTGGCCACTCAGCATTGTAACCGGTTTTCAATGGGCCATGTTACACTCAGTAAACATCTCAAGTAACAAAGTAGTGAAGCCTACCTACTTATCAGCTTCACCTATAATTACACACTATTGATTTACCATTACAACAATTACTACATATAATACTAGTAAAAAACTATCAACAACCTATCTTATCAGTACGGGCATAAAGGAACATCATAACCATTTTTATAGTGATCGATCAGTAAAGACTTTAGTGCATTTGTCGTTTTGTTACCAACACTTTGTGTTAAGTCTACAAAAGTTGTATCACGATTTTGCCGCTCTATGGGAGAAACTTTTTTTAAGAAAATTTGTGCGTGGGTTTGCTAGTAAGAGTTGGTTACAATTACTTCTCAAATTGTATGTTTCATTCAAGCAAGGATTAAGCAATGCAGTAAGATATGTGGGCGATTTTCCCGTTAGAACCTTAAAAGTAACTATGTTTTCTTGTATAAGAAGGTGTGTGTTTTTTGGCAACCACTTAAGTTTTTGGATTACCTCATCAGATCGAATGCCATAGGAGCCACTGGTAATTATGCAGTCCGCTTTCTTCTGAAGTTTCGACAATTTAATGTGTTTGCTTCTAGTGCCATCGTACCATATAGTCGAACTATGGTAGAAATTAGAAACTATAGAAGCATAGTACATTCTTTCAAGAATATGTCTAGGCACAAAAGACTTAGCTTTTCCTAAAAAGGCAATGTTCCTTGAAATCGCTAATCGTTGTGCCTCTTTCACTTGAGTTGTTTGTCTAAAATAACACCAAGTGTCTTTTAGTGCGATATGCGCTTAATTACTTTGTCGCCTAATTTAATTGAGGGACCCTGTTTGAGAGATGGCACCCGTTGCCTATTGTTATGAGTTCAGTTTTGCTTTCATTTAATGTAAGTTTGTTTGCAGTGTGCAAATGCTCTACATTTACAAGGTCATGATTAAGTTTTGTTACAATTACGTCCACAGTCAATCCTGAAGCTGATCTTGTTGCATCAATGGCAAATAGTCTGGCCTTAGTTGTTTCAAGGCAGCTATGCAAATCATTGATATACAAAAGAAACAAGAAGGGACCACGATTCAATCCCTGCAGCACTCTGCAATTAATTTCCTTCTCATCAGAAAGTTTTCCATCAATCGTGCAAACCTGTTTCTGTTCATAAGATAGGATTACAACCATTTGAGACCAAGCCCTCTTCTTCCATACTGCTCTAACTAAAAGAGTAATATTGAATGATTAACCGTGTTGAATGCCTTTTTTAAATCTATCAACAATATCCCCTTCATTAGACCTTTGTCCATGTTGCCTAGTCATTCGTTTGTTGAATCTAATAATGTGGTTTCCATCGAATAATAATGACAAAAGCTAGACTGCTTGGTTATGATTATATTATTTTCATGCATCAAGGATCTTAGTTGACTACAAATTAGTTATCCACATATGTTGGCAACAATAGATAGTGAAGAAATTGGTTGGTGATTGCTGCATTCTGTTTTCAAGCCGTCCTTATAGATTGGTGATAACCTGGCTAGTTTCCAGTAGTCAGGAAATATTCCGGTTTGCAAAGACAAATTGAAAATATTGACCAATGATTCATTTATTGTGTCTGCTGTGTCTTTTAACAGTTTAGCACTAATTTCATCAATTCCAGGTGACTTTTTTGCCTGAATTTTGGCTATTGTTTTTCACAGTTCTCCTGTACTGATAGTTTCGAAACAAAAAGTACTTGTAAGAGGAGCAACAAAGCGCGGCGGATCGGCATCTTTACCGCTCACATTACCAGCAAGTTTTGATCCTACTGTGGAAAAGTAATCATTGAAGCAAGAGGGAATATACTGATGTCCTTGAAGAGTTAGATTTCCAACTTTCAGCCCAGATATTCTGCAGCTTTGGATTCTTGTTTAACAAGCTATCAATTGCCTGCAAACTATCATAGATTGTTTTCGCATAGCCAAGTTTCTTTTAAAAGTAACTTTCTTTGGTAGTCTTAATAAGCCTGTTAACCTAATTCTTCTGCCTCTTATCAATATTATCATATGCTGTAGATCTATGTTTAACAGCTAGTTCCTTAAGAAAATCTCTTTGATAACATAAGTTTTTAATTTGGTCTGTAAGCCATGGTTTATATTCACTTTTTACTCGATGATAGCGCATTGGTGCATGTTTTTCAGCAACAGTTAGGAACGCTCTTTCAAATCATGCCACAATGTTGGGATCATCTGTTATAAAATATTTAATAATTTATTTCTTAGGTCTTCTTGAAAGTAGTTGAGATGGAAGTGCTTAAACTGTCTACTAAAAATAGTTTTTGGCATTACCTTAGGCATGCTAACTTTGCCATACAAGTAAATTAAATGATGGTCACTGATACCTAGCTCTACTACTCCTGAGTCTGTTGTCTTAATATCGTCAACTTAAGTAATTATTACATCAATTAGAGATTGTGACTCAGTAGTTACTCTAGTAGGAATTTGAATGTGTTGGTTTGAAAGACGAATATTGATTAGGTCTAGCAATGTTTTTGTACACGCACTTCTTTCTTGTTTTAATAGGTTATAGTTTAGGTCCCTGGTAATAATAAGCTCTTTGATTTCAATAAGTGCTTGGTCAAGAAAATCTTCAAAATAATGAAATAGTTCAATTTTTCAATCAGGTAGTCTATACCACCATAAAATCAAAAATAGGTTGCTCTTTGGCTTACTTATTTGCATACAAATTTGCTCAAGTGTATCAGGTACAAATTCGTGATGATTGGTAAACCGTACGTTACTATGAATATACATTGCTACACCACAGCAATTTTTATCTCTATCACGTCTAACTATATCATATCCAGTGATCTTGATTTCAGAGTCTGATATACTACTGTCAAGCAGCATTTCATTTAAAGTCAAGATATCGAAGGGTTTATCTTGCATGTAGATTAAAAGCTCGCCAAACTGTTTCCTTAAAGAAATAATATTTAAGTGGGCAAGTTTGAAGTCCCTTAATCTTGGTAAAGGAGAGTTTGCATTAGATAGCCCTTTGCTAATGGAATCATTACTGGTATCAATAATTAAACTAGGGGTAGAGAGTCAATGAGACTCCCTAAAAAAGTTGCTAATATTTTGAGCTATAATAGCAGTTCCTTGCTTATGTAGATGGACCCAGATGTGTTCAAGTGAGTTCCTACAATGTACTCATGAGAAGTAAGGCCACAGTTATTGCTAGTACATTCCTGTGATAAGTTAGTGTTTATTTCAATCACTTTATTGGCTAGGCTTGCATCATCATCTCTCATTATAGTTGTATAGATCACTAACTTTGTTCCAGGAAACTCTGCAGAAATCGATTGCCTGAGGCTGGTTATTTCCTCATTTAAGTTTTGTGCAGTCATCTGTTTAAGATTGTTTGTACCAATGTGTATCATCAAGGCTTCAGAGGATGAGGCTGGTGCAGTGCTTCATATCTGTGACTCTAATTCCTTGAAAGGTCATCACACGAACACTTTTCTTTAGGTTTTGGCAGAGTTTAGTTGGGTTAAGATACTCCAACATTGAATCACCAACAACTGTAATCGTAGGTCATTGTAGGGGTCGTTTAGATTAGTCATTTCAATTACCATTGGGGTGCCCGAAATGTCGATGGGGGGTATTTGTTTGCCAGAAACTTTCTCTTTGATAAGCTAGGCTGGTTGGTTAGGCATTACCAACGTCTTGGTTTAACTCAGTCATTTGACAGTTTTGTTTATCTATATTTTGTCTTCGATTAGCTGTAGTTCAATTACCACCAGCTTCTCTAGTAATCTCTGACACTTTGTCATCTTCTGTGTGCAAAATAGAGTACTTTTTGCTAAGGCTTACATTGTGATGGGGACTTTGCACTGTTGTTTTAGAATGAGCAGTGATCCAAGGGTTCTGTGTTTGATTCACCTGGTTAAATTTGTTATTCTTAGATGAGCTGGTTACAATAAACTGATCTTCTTTAAGTTAGCGAATGACGGTTAAGAGGCTCCCATCTCATTTTTGGCAGCTGTTAGTTTTGGATTTAATTCTCTTAAAGTACTTTTACAACCATCCAAATCTGCTTTAATAGCTCTGTTCTGTTTTTTCAATAAATCGTTTTCCTGCAGTCAAGATTGCCAGATTTAAAACCCAACAGCTTAGTACTTCAAAAGAAATGGTCTTATGCTCAGTGACTACTCCGATTATTTGTGCCAAAAGAATTTCTACTATTTTCGCTTGGTCTGGAATGCTTGTGACTAGTAGATGAAGAACATTATTTCCTCTCGTACTATTAGTGTTTATTTGAAAATGGAGGAAATCTTTTCGAATTCAGAAAATTCACTTCCAATACTTCTTTCATTTGCGTCATGAGTGTTCTGCTACTTAATGCTTGGTAAAATGAAATCATCAACAATTACAATGTCTCTGTATTGATCACAAATCGGACTGAGAAAGGCATTAAAATCTTTTAACCAGATTTCATTAGAATCTGGAGGTCTGTAACAAGAACATACTAAAAGATGTGAATTTGATTCTGTAGTAATATTCACTGGGACAATCTCAAGGATAGTATTTGTCTCAAATTCATGCAAGTGTTCAAATGATTCACTTTTAATCACTATTAATACTCTGCCACCTCTGCTTTCCCTCTCCTTTTGAAATGTTTCATATTGGGGACCAAGGATCCAGGAGCGGATCTAGGGTTAGTCCAGTCAGTCAATGGACTAACGTAAAATAATCAAATGACACACATTCCATATGATTATTATTCATTAACAATCCATATATGGCGATTTGCACATTTTTGCTGGCATAAACAGCAGTCCATATTGGACTGACGGTAAGCGGTTATACTCGTGAATTTGGACTGAAACATCATAACTTTCCCGACATGTGATTGGACAATAAGCCTAGTTTTGAATTTGCACCAACTTGGACTGACTTGTGGGGTAGCCCACTTAATTTTGATCTCAAGGACCTCCTGCTTGTATCCTATGATTACACTATTCAAAAAAAAAATTTCTATTGACTAATATTTTTAGAAAGATTTGGACCAATTCACCCCCAGCAGAGAATCAGTCCAAGTTGTGCAAACTAAATTTACATATGAAAATGGCCAGTATTGATGTAGTTGCGACGGTTCAAAACGCAGTGCTATGAGATGATATTGCCGCACTGCGGTCGATTCGGCACACTTATCTCCAGTAATACTTTGAGGCAAAGAGAATTTCGAGCAAAGTTGGGTAAATGACCAAAGCAAGCCTTTTCGCTTAGTACAGACGTCTCGGCCGAATGTTAGATACGAAGACAATCCTTTGAAAGTTGGACTTGTATAGCAACAAGGCAGCCTACTGTATGAATTATTGAACTCTTTTATGGATAGCATGTACACAAAACGTAAGAAAACGACAATTTGTCACACGCCATCAATGATACATTTTCATTCAAGATTTGCGATTAACTAGTATAATTATTGTTAGATTTACATGCTTTGGTGGCTCCATACGTATAAACATTGTCCTGTATTCGATTTTCTTTAGATTTTAAGGCATTTCAACTTGTTTGTTGTAACTTTGTGTGCAGCATTGTATAATATAATCATATGTTCGCCAGTATCAGTATTCAGTACATGAATAAACAAACAATTAGAATTAAACAGGAGATTATTCAGATTCACCTACGTTACATTCCTTGTTCAAAAGATGCTAACTTTCGATGAGGAAAATGGTAGACATGCATGCATTCTCAAGACTTTGATAATTCTGTCCCCTTATGGGTCTAGCCAGAAGAAATAATTGTATTTTGCTGGGGGAGAGGGGTATAAGGTTAGAACCACTGGTTAGAACTGACTGAGATAGTGTGAGACATGAGCACCTTCACATTCATTAAATATCCAAAATGGCCCTTATTATCATACTCTAATTGTAATTTAAAGTAGGTGTGAAATTGTGGGTCTGGCACCTCATTAAACAGGCTGCACTCCATGTCAGATTGACTCTAAAACCCTACTCAAACTCATGCATTTCTTAGGCATGCTAATAAGCTGTGATATTGGGCAAAACAGCAGTGAATCACAAATTCTTCTACAAAATAATTATGACAATATGATATCATCTTATTTGTGATGTCATAGTATGACGTCATAACGAAGGCGTCAGCTCAGACTACAAATTTCGACTAACATATGAAAAATCCTAGATCCGCCTCTACAAGGATCTCACCATCAAATATGTCTTTGTTCAAGCACGTTTCATGCTTCGAGTATTTAGATAGAGACAATTCAGTGGTGCCTGGCTCGATATCTTTGCATGAGACTGTTTAACTGACCAAAAGTTTGGTCCTGGGTTGATTGCAATATTTCCAGGTAAAAGGAATAGAATAGACACGTGCGAGATATTGCGACATATTTTTAAGTGTAAACCAAAGCGATGGTGTTTACTGCATGGTAAGTTGTATTTGCTAATCACAACATCACAGGTAGATACCCGAATGTAACATAGATTTTCAGGGAGAGCAACAAGTTCTAAGCAAATAAAAATGTTTTCCGATATAATTTGGGAGTTGTTAATGTTTCGCTAATAATGGAGTAATGGCAGATGAGTGTATATTTAAGCACACCAAATTCAAAAAACAAGAAAGAAACAGACTTAACTAACAAGTCGATTAACAAACTCAATGTATCAGTAACTCGAGTTAGTCGTTCAATCAATTGTCCTAATTGATTTAAGTGACAAGCCTCATTAGCTTCTTCCAGTTGAGAAAACTTAGGGGGAAAAAGGTAATAACTAAAGTTGCTGATTATTGTTATTGCTTTGCCCTATCTAAAAGATTTCTGGCAGAAATCATCACGAGGCTGAAAAAACTGAGAAGCTGTTTAAGTAACAGCTTGATACACACCAACCAGAATACAAGGCTTTCTAGCCACACAGATTTTTTCGACTGTCTAAGTGTCAAAATGCAGGCATTCCAATGTATTACATTATTTCCTGGCAACAGGATCTTCTTTATATGTATCAGAACCAGATAAAACAAATACCGCAAATCTGTTAGCCAGGTGTAAGCCTCGTCAGTCCTTCCAACCTTGTAATACACAACTAAAATACAACTTGAATAAGGAACAATAAAAAAAGAATACCTGAGAAATATCTGATGCACTAAACGGGCTAGGTGATTTAAAAAACTCATTTGCAGTTTGGAGAGCCAAGTTGACTGTCCACCTTGACAATTAAGAAAACAACACGATGCCATTATGAAGAAAGAACCAACGTGCATGCATTCATACAGGTACAACAAATTACTAGAAGAGCTTTCTTTGCTCATGGAGAATGAATTATATAATCTAAAATATAGTCATAATCAAAGAACTTTAAAAAATGTATAAAGAGTTTCTTTGTCAAATTTTCGTATACATACTCAATTGTTCAAACATTTTAACTGAAATGAACACAAATGTGGTCCCTCCCTGGAATCATATTTATGAAGAAAGCACTATGTTTAATGTATAACAGTAAATTACCTGTCATTCAAAAGGACTTCAGGGGTAAACGTTTCAGGAACAATAGAGTTTATAACTGCACATAGTACTCTACATAAAGTGGTACAACACTGAATTAATGAGAATGTATGCCTGTAAATTATTACTGAATAATTGACTACAAGCGTGAGGTTAAGTTTAACTGGAAATTTTCTTGTTAAGAATAAGCCCTATGCAAGCACCATGATGTTGTGGTCCAGTGTTTCATGAAAATAGTTTGCATGCAACATCGGAATATAAGGGAAAGAAAAGTATGAATCGAATGGGTCATAAGAGAAAACAAAACTCTCAGTAGTAGCTGTTCTCACACTTGTAGCCAAATCTCCGAAATAAGTTTTAAAATTAAGAACAGAAACCGTCTTGGTTATCAAATATACTTGGGCTAAGCCAGCAGCTAAAAGACTTTCTATCTGATGCAGTTGCAAATTATGGCTTGCCAAATCACTACATCAAACTTCTCGATATAAAAACTGGGGTTCCCAAATGAGCTTAACAAATAACGTTTCCTTTCAATTCATTATGCAAGAGTACTGTAAATACCAGACAATCACATGACTGGCAAACTTAAATACCTCAAAACCAAGGTTGGTAGCATCTAATGGCAGAAAACCTTTTAGGTCAAAAGGCCAAAGAGAAACTCTCAATAAACATGCATTCCTGTTCAAAAGCTGTTTTTTGGAAGCCCTTAATCAGCGTTTGCAAATTTGATGTCATTAAACTAAACTGATTGAAATGACAAATAATAAACATGTAGTTTAACTGCCTTCAATCACAACATCGTCAGGCTTGCATCCTGCAATCTTAAACTCACTTTCTACCAGGGCATTTTGAATATTGATGAGGATGTGACTTAAATACTAATAAATGCAATCCTGGGGGTGCCCATGATAAAGGCTGATTGACCCCATATAAAGTATCAGGCAAAAAAAAATCATTGAAAACAAACTTTGTATCATCACTTTGCAAGTTCTTTCATTACTACAAAATGTTCAAATTAGAAGCACTTTGGCAAAACAGATTGAAAAAGTATTTACAGTATCCTTGCATGAAAGACCAGGAGAATGTGGTAGCACAGTGTACAAATATTCATTAAGCATACACTTCTTTTTCAAAAATGTTTTTTCAGAAGTTATTAATTAAATTTTTTTTCAAATTTTGTTACATTAAACTAAACTTATTAATTAAAATGAAAAATAGTAAAGAGAATTAATAGTGTAGTCCTAAAGCATAATAAACAACAGTGCACCATTTGCTTGAGGAAGTGAGTACCAATCATGATGATGCTTTGTTTGTTTGACATACACAGAAATTCATATTTGGTTTTGTGGTGGTGACAATGAAGTGCAAACTTCCAATTCAAAAATTCTGTTGAAAATGTTTCCATTCTACTTGATCAAAACGTTGCGGCACATGTGCTATGATATGAAGGGTTAAGTACATGTTACCTCCATTTTTTTGTAACTTGGCAATAACAGCTTTGAGAGGATGTAATTAGTAAGGCCACTCGTGATTGATGTAAATAAATTAACAATGCAAAAAAAATCACTCAAGAATGGCATAAATATACCATATCAAGTGCTCAAGACATTTCACTGCAAATAGAGGAAAATTTTTCAAGCAATGAAACAAGAGTAGAGCTCCTCACTTCACCTCTAATAATGACTACACGTCTACAACTTTTTGTTTTCAAATAAATCACTCGCTCTGGTAAAGAAACACTAGTTGTTCTAATTTATTTCTTAACTTACGAGAGTTGCCTTACACTATTGTCTTATAATGTATATAGGTCGTAACTAAAAAGGCCTTTAACAATAATTTCATGAAACAATTGCATATCACAATTATTGATTATATCAGAAAGCATTATACTTTTGTATTACATGAAGAAATTTGTAACTAAAATGTTTACCATTTCTGCACATAAAGCAAATGAACACAAAATTTGAAAACTTTGCAGGGCTATATTTTCTGTATTTTGTTACATTTCACAACCAAACTTGGCAATTTTACTAATGTTAGTACATTTCTCAAGCTGTGGTGATTGATTTGTTTCGTTTTACCTAAATTAAAATCAGTCTATATTGTACATCGCCACATTAAAAAAAACTTCATGACTTAAAAACATAAAGATGTAATGATACATGTGTACGAAAAATGAACTTTTGTTGAATTCTAGACTTTCACTTCATCATACGAAAAAAGTGATACATCTCAACTCTGAGACAAAGGATGAAAGATGCTAAAGAGAAGTTATATTTTCCATTTAAAAGTTCCTTCAAACAAGTCAATATAATATTTTGAGGTCAAGCAGGCATACTTTGTGCTGACACTTCAAGACTCTTTCATGAACAATCTTACCTGCTATCGGTTAAATCACTTAGACTCTGAAACAAAAGAAAATAAATGTATCAACAAATGAGCAGTACGCTACAGTTTCAAGTCCCTATTTTCAAAACTATGCAAAGGTAGCATGCTTGTCAAGGCTACACATTTAGGCTTTAAAAGATGTTCTTGTTAGTGTTCAAGTTACAGCCAACTCATTAAGGACAACTGCATTTAGAGTGGGTAACACTTTATAACAAAGAGTGCTCGAAATGCTATCGCGCATAGCCATGGCGGTCTTTTTGTGTTTCCTAAAAGCTGCACTGTTTGCTACATGCTAGAAGTAACTACATGTAAAGGGTCGTATAGTTCTTTGTGCAGCAAAAATACATATATGCAGTGAAAATAAAAATTCAAACAAAAATGAACACAAAAATCTTTAGTTCAAATGGATTGTATCTTTTTATACTTAGAAAGTACATATGCAAAGCGTATATGTAGGTAGCCTGTGCAAGTAGTTACCCTAAAAAATAAGAATAGCCACTGGTTTTGTAGTTTTGTATACGTTGATAGAACATCAAAAAAACATCATTCATACCAACATTTCGTGTCTTAATTTGTATAGATGGTATTTACTTGTTTTCAGAGTATTCATTGCCAAGTAAAAGTTCATTAATTGATTAGCCTGCCACACAGACATGCAATTCGACAGTTTTGCAAGTTGTGTTCACTGTTATACCACTGACTAGATGTGATGAAACATAATGCTGGCTCTTACGTTCTAATGCCATAGAGTGTCAACACCTCTCTCACCAAATAATGTGCCAGTTAATACACACATTAAAAACAGTTGTTACAAAATAGAATTTGTTACACAATTAACTTGGTTGCTCCTATAAAGTACACTTTAAAGACAACTTACATCCATGTAGCCACTATATTAATATCAATTTTAAACAACAGAACTCGCATATGAAGCACATTTTTTACAAGACAGAGAACAGCAAAAAGTAAACAAAGACATTACTGAGAGGAAAGTTGGACAGAATAATGTTTACTGAAGAAAAAGAAAACATGTAAGGGTCAAGAAGGGAAGCACAGATAAACGTCTGATTTGATATTAACTTTAACACTATTTATAACGGTATAAATTGTACCAAATTCGTAGCTTTGCTCAAAGCCTCTAATTGCAACGATTCATGACGTTGTATATTGACTGTGTACATTTTTATAGAATATTCATGAAGTGCCATCGTTTATTTACAATCACACGGAAAGCTATGCCTTAATTTACATCTTTATTCAGCTGAATAAAATCGAATTTTCCACTTTAATATGGCTTTGTCCGACTAGTGTACTGTCTTGGTGCTTTTCAAACCTTTAAGGGGTTCTCCTCCAACTCTTCTCACTGTTCTGGTATATCATTATACTATCTTTACTGGTCTCCATCCATATGCATCCTAATAAAGTGTTGTCTTAAGCTATCAATGTCCTACGATGTCATATCTTAGATAGTGAAGTTATCTTAAAATACAAACATTCTAAGCTGCTGATGATATGCCAAGATACTGATGATACCGTAAATTACTCATAGTATTCTGAGATACAACTTCAGTGGAACCTTGCCATATGACCTCCTTGTTAATACGATCACCCGTTAACTACAATCTCTTCATTTTTCCAAGCAACACCAAAGCACTTTTCTTCAAGAAAGACCCAGTCAACATGACCATCCTGTTAATACAACCAATGACCACCTTCAGGTGTCCCCAAATCTTTAATACGACTACACTCATTGTGCCACATAATGCTTCGCTCGTGTTTAAAATTGAACAGTGAAGGACTGGCTTAAGTCAATTGTCAAGCTGAAACAGCTTTGCTTCAGTGTGGACAAAATCAACCAAAGCTGGCAACTTTTAAAAACCAACAGGCATTTAATCAGAGCATATAATTGTCCAGGAGTTTTGATATGTAATTTACTTTTTGGCTAGCTCTATCAAATTGAGTCCAGTTGATAAGACAACTTCTTAAATTTTAACGTCTTTGGACTTGTGCATACTGTAGCTTCAACTGACAATGAACTTTTTTTGACACAATTAGAAACATTTGCAATTTGAATATCATAAGTATATACTTTTGATTTAATTGTATACTCACGATTTATTCTTTCAAAGTTCGGGTCAAGGGATAGCATGATCTTTTGACAGCAACAGCGATTTCAATAAGGGCAGGTTTAAAATAGCTATTAACACTTATGCAACATTCTTGCAGATAATTTTTTAGTCCAGCTATGCTCAATGTAACAAAATTTGTTTTTGCAACCCCGACATCGTTAAAAACGTTTGTACACTCGATCTACGTTTAAAACAAAACAATTTTTCAAAAATCTACGAAAAGTTGTAAAACTACTGAGAGTTTTACTATATAATACATTCATACAACACACAAATCATGAGTGTCTGCAGTTCTCAGCTTTGAATCACGAGACACTATAGGTGTTTTCAGCGTGAATTCGCAGATCGAAGTCAGTTTATTATATAGCATACTATTTGACAATATTCATGAAAAATCAGTTTGAAATCTTACTAAATGCTTATGCCCCATGCACTTTTGATTTTCTGTAGCTCAAGTAGTTTATTGAAATTTTTACATTGAGATTATTGTTAAGAAAGAAAGTGGAGCTAGCTCTGAGGATAATCATTCAGACAGGCTATTCAGGCTCTACACTAAGAAATACAATAGAAATAGCAACTTGTGAAATAAGATTTCCTGGGAAGATTTTGCCCATGAACAATTTGTAACAAACGCTCATGCACAAGGTTGGCTGCAAACCAATTTCGATTAAAGATGGCCGCATTTGTAGTTATACTTTGGCAGAAAATATTGTTAAAAGATGGTTAAGAAAGAAAGGCACGATCAAAAAAATGCCTAAAGCCAGATAAGCTTATACAGTTGCTTACAAGCAACAATTGTAAATATTTTTCATCTTTACGGAAAAAAAAGTCACAAAAACTGCAAATAAATGCCATCTTATGTCCAACATGAAATTATTAATCTTCATGTACTGTAAAATGTATTTTTCTTCACTCCTTTGTACTAAATGATAAAGTGCGTTAAATTCAATGATCTTGATGAAAAAAATTATTCACAAAGTTGACTAAATCATAACAGTTAACATGAATGTTTTATTCACACATTTTGACATTTTTTTAAATACAATATAGCAGCTTGAGAATGTGCAAACATTTTACAAATGGAACTTGGAACTTTCTTTATATGCAAGGATGTATTGAATTATGTGATCTATTTTACCATACAAATAGCTTTTTTGCATTAGTGTTACTACACAGCATGTATTCACATATACAATTTTCACATTGGAAATCCTTTTGTGCATCTCCTGCTCATACTGCTCTTGCGTGAATTGTCATGAGAAATGGGTATCAAATATGCTTTATTTGTGAATGTCTATCAAACAGTCAACACATGCTGGGCTTGTTGGAGCCATGATAACATCGATAAAGATAAGCCAATGCAACAGCGAACAACCATAATAGTTTGTGTGTAGTGCTACATAAGAAATATACTTCAGTAATAAGGTTAAAATTGAAGAGAGGGGCAAGGCCCTATCACACCGTGGATATTTCTTTGATTCTCAATGAGAAAATAGTTTTATCGCACAAAAAGTTTGTCAACCATTTGGCAGAGAGACAGACTTCAGTTTCGATTCCCAAAGCAAATTGACAGGGTGGGCTAAAAGAAGGAAAATGTGAGAATATTTTATACCAAGCATTAGCCATAGAGTCAGTAGCATGTATGGCAGGGGCAATGAACTCAGGAAGTACACAGCTGGAAACATTGTTTCTCTGAATTTATCTAAACAAAGAACTAGAATGTATCAGAGCAGAGGTTAATGTAACCTGGTGACAGTTGATGATCTTAGGTACTAATTATATTTAAGTATAAGGAGAAGTACAGCTGCAAAATACCAGCAAATAGAGGGGAAAGTGACTATAGTAGTAATGTCAACAGCACAAATATTTGTGCTAATGCAAGGAATATCACACCATGAAAAACATTAAACAAGAGGTGTATTGTAGAAACTTGGAAGACTTTTAAACACATGTAGGTAAGCTATGCTATTAAAGCCAGCCCAGGCAAACAGTCTGAACAGTGCAGGGAGGCTTTGCTTCTACATTATATAAAACAGGTGCTCACAATTTACAACGAAATGCCATTCACAGTAGAAGAACATGGTGAGGTTCATCAAATGAGCAAAGTTGATTAATTGATAGTTGGAGAAACCAGAGAGGTATATGCGAGATATCCATTCAACAGCAGACATCAGACAGAAGGATGACATATTCATGCATACGATGAGATGCTAGTTAAATCAACATGAATATGTAGCTTTGGTGAATATCTAAGAAACTCGATTCTTTGTGACAGGAGTGTGTCTGGAGTGAAACATTTACAAACCAGAAAAAAACTTCCTCAAGTGCATAAATTAAGATTGAGAAAGTAGCAAAATGCTGAGGTCACAACAACACAAATAAAGGCAAGTTTGGAACAGTGTATAAAGAGGGAAATACAGCAGATCAAAATAAAAAAAGAAGAAACCGATCAAAGAAACCTGTGAAAAGAAATATAACAAATGCAATGCAAGTTCTTTGCACAAAAGCACCCACAATGCAAAAAGAAGTAGCCAGGCTGAAGCACTTAGTTCTAAAAATTGGTAGCAAGAATCAGTTTGTTTGAACCTGTCTGAAAGGTGAGAGCCCGGAGTAAGAAAAAGAAAATGATGCAAAAAAGTAGAAAGTAATAGTGATGGGTCCAATATGGTATACCTTGGAACTGTGGCTATCAGCATCTGATGTATGAGCAACATGCAACGCTCAAATGAGGAGTACCCAAGAGAAACATTGACTGAAAATTCACTATACCCAAGCCTATCCAATTTTAAGGAGATTGTTGAGCATCAATAAATATTTTGCTTGAAGAATTCCCTCGCAGTTGAGAAATCCTATCAACCATGAAAGCACTTACAGCTGAAATATGATTGCACAGCTGAAAAATGATTGCAAGCCTTGCTACCAAGCACAGATCATACATCGCGAATCAAATTCAAAAGCATCCATATGGCTACTTTTCACTGATATCTAGTGACCCATTTTAAGACATACAAGTGGTGACAGAGTGACATAATCAAAACAGATCCCTCAGGGACCTTAGAATGATAGCCTACTATAAAAAATATCTACTTGAACAGAATAGGCCCTACTTCAACATGCATGATGAGCCAAGATTAAAAATAGGTTGGCATCTGGAATGCAAACAGTCACTATGCGATGTGAATTGTGCCTATAAAATAAAAAAAACAAATACACTCTGCACACTTGCAACCCATGCATGTTTTTGATGACCACAAAAAAGCCTGTATATCACAGGAATATCAGTGAAATTTACCGAGATGATAGCTTCTCATGGGAAAGAAGCCTGATGCCGCAACAGACAGTTACGGAAATAGCAAGGCCAATGGTAAAGAAGAATTGGCTAAGAAAACTGCAAAAAGACTTACTTGTAACATTCTTGAAGAAAAAACAGATCAAGATTTGACTATAGTTGATTACCGAAACACTGCGACTCACAAATTGGCAAACAGCCCAGGCCAGAGTCTGATGAACGGCAATAAACGGACACTTATACCTACAACAGCAATGCTTTGGCAACCGAGAGTAAGCTTTAATGAGAGGGAGCTTCAAGATCTCAACCACCAACCAAAGCTAAAATGAATTTAATGCAGTGACTGTGCTGCAGAACAACCGCTTATGCTGGCAGACGGCAACAGAGTAAGATAGAAACCATTCAAAGTCATTATAACTTATGGCAGGCACAGGCAACATGGCCCATATACAAAATGCTAAAAGGCATATGAACAACCGGCCTCAGGACCATGGTGATAAAAGTCTAGGACTATAGTCATGGTAGTCTAGGACTAACTGGATATTATCAGGCACTTATCATAAACTTTGGAAAACATAATAAACCTACACTGACCTGAAATTAGACATTTTGCATTTACAAGGAAGAAGTGTTTTTATGCACAAATATTTGTAGACTTTTTCGGGCAATTTCTCCTATCAAACGAAAAATAAGAGCTACTTTGTCTCTGTAATATTGACTTGCTTTTAGCTGAGGCATTTCATATTTTAGTTACCCACTGTCTGTGGTTGAACATAAGTTTTGATTTATAGTCGTGCCTTCAAATTCATTTTTGTCTTTAACATAGAGTTTATTGCTTTTTAGTTCAGCTGCAGTCAGGAAAGTTATCGATCTATATCTACAATTAAGTCAGTGTTGCTTTCTGCATTAGAACACATGGATAAACATGAAGTCAAATGGATGAAATGACTGTAACAATGAAATTATTGATCGGCCTCTATGTCAAGTATCCGGGTCCACACACAGAATTGTTGATAAGGAACAGAAATGCCACATGCCAATACCTGTTTATATCAGTGACAAATGATGGCTCTTGATGGTAACAAATTGCCAGACTAATTAATCATGATAAGACATTGTCAAAGAACCTTGCAAGCATACTGTGTAATACTGAATTTTTAATGGATGTATATGATTTGGGACTAATGGTGATATAGCTATTATCAATGAATACCCCCCCCCTCCTCCTAACACTCCGCCTACTTTAAAACAACTGTTATATTGTTTAAAACAAAAGCTATATTATACATTTCAAATATTTAAATGATGTAGAAACATTAAACATTCGTCGACAGAACTGTAAATTGAGAGCCATTTGAAAATAGTTCAATTTTATTATTCACTTTGTATATATGTGGACTGTGTAGTTACGAACGTCGTCTATTGAATTTCACAGCATTTACTTGCACTTTTCATGTGTATTCATTCCAAAACAGAAATATACAGAGAATTTTGCTTCCAGATATGAAACCTTCATTTCATTGTCATGATAACATTTGTGTTGAGCAAAAACTCTTCAGCACATGTGAAATTCAATTTCTAATACAAATATTATAATCAAGAACTCATGTAGCAAAGTGTAATACAGTAATTATCTTCACATAAGAAAATCTTTTTTTCATATTGAAAAATGAGCAAATGATTACTACAATACAGTAAATTGAGAAAAACGTCTTATAATATACATAATTATGCGGTCAGATGAAAGCAATTGCCTTTCAACAGACACATGATGTTTAACATGCGCACCATTTACATATATTAGAACTCAATGAGCATTTTTCTTGTCACCTCACGGATTATATGCATGCCAATTTAGGTCAACATTTAAAAAACAAGAAACGAAAAGTAATTGCTGCACTGCAAAAGGTGAAGTCGAGTACAGTATGAAACTTTGAGTGCTTAGTTTATGAAGGAGTGTTTGTAAATCCCCATAATGCCAAAGAAGTGCCGTGCTGTCAGAAACATGTTTTAGGACTTTTTTCTTTCTTTAATAACAAGAGTATAGTAACTACTTATGAGACTACTTATAGTAGCGAAATGGTTCATTCTAGAAATAATGCTGTTTCAAATCTTTCCTCTGAATATAATTTGTCTTTCACACATCTATTTACAACTTTTAGTCAGTCAGTAGAAAAGACAAAATGAATAGAAAAAGAATAAATTTCTGCATCAAAATAGAGAAAAATTTATGCATGGAAATTGTGCTACATAAATTTTTAGTCTGTTTTCACTATAGTTTGATAAAGCTGTATTGTTGTTTATGTGGGTAAATTAGAATGCCACTGAAAGCAACCCAAGCCCAGGCACTGTAGCTCTGTATCAGACACTGTTGGCATTACAAAAAATTGTCAACTCCTGAAGTATGAAACTACTCAAATCAGCCGCATGCTAATGCTTTATTCATAATCATCTTCATACAGCATTGAGTTAAAATAAATGCTAATTAACATAACAATTTTATCAAAACTGTTTTCCGTGGTCATGCTGTAAGTATTAAAGAGGTGTGGAATTTTGCAAGATAGTTTATTAAAAACCAGATCTCCACTTTCTTCACCAAATTGGTATTCGTGAATTCAACAATCTTTAATTGAACTTGGATGACAACATTGTACCCAAAATATTTGCTCTTAAGGAGTAAATATCCTGGGTATGGATCGGTAATAACACACTTCATGCTAGCCAGTGGGGAGTGAGAGTGGGTGAGTTTTAGTCATTTTAAGGACCTGTTTGCAGGTGTAATGAATTGCAGGCATTTGTTTCAGGAGTTATTTCGAAGTATAAAAGTCGATAAAGACTTGTGTTCAACGTGCCCTCACATACTCAATTCCCCTACTCTAGTGAACATTATGTCATGTTATGTAAAACCAACGGTGATGTCATCAGTCTATACCAGGGTATTTTCCTCCATAAATGTAAATACCCTCGGTGCAATGCATGATAACATAATGGACAAAACAATAGTTTTCCACGTCCCTTGATAAACATGCAATATGGTATCATCTGTCATTTTTTCCTTCCTTGTGCAAAACAGATGGAGAACCATGAAGGCAATTCTTTTTGCGTAGTCACACTGGCCCACTTCCTATGGATTTTCTTTTATAAAACAAACATCAAAGGTCTCATAAAAAGTTTTCCTTTATCATAACTTTTATGATTCCCATTTCCACACCTTTTACAACCATGGCATTTTAGTTGAATACAAGCGGAAGCTTTGCATATAGCAAGTTATCTCATTTTGAAAACATGCATATATCTTCCTTATGACAAAAAAACCCAGCTTGGACACAATCTTCCTGCAGTAGAAAGTATTCATTGCCTGAAGTCTATAAAGCACAGGATTTCAGGCTGCTGTACTCTTCAATTACATTCTTGGTTCTTGTGAGCACACCATACTGACTATTTCTGATAAAAAGCTTACCGTTACTCCTCGACTGAGCATGCGTCCTTCTCGACTCATCTATAGCATGAAAGCAGACAAAAGTCATTTTTTACTTAAAGCAGGTGTAGCTAGTTATACAAAACTACGATAATTCGGGCAAGCAACCAATTAACCTATATATGATATCACTATGTAATGCACGAGGTATAATTGTTTCCAGTTTAATAATCAAGTTTTTTTTGACACATTTTATTTTTCAAACTTGTGTCATGCGCAGCACTTTTAAAATATTGTTTCACATCACTACTCAGTTAGTGCAGTAAAAAGGTCTATTCTTCTGTCAATGGGGAATATAAGCATACACCATACTAAACAAGGACAGTGGCAACAAGATCAGCCGCTGAAACATGTGATTGTATACACACACAAATATGCTGTGATAAAATAAAAACCACATGATTTAAGGCAAACTCTGAATGTTAAATAAAGCTACCATATACCATTCAAAGGAGATATATCATCCTAAT
Organism: Phenganax subtilis; assembly: GCA_025434845.1. NCBI lineage: Eukaryota > Metazoa > Cnidaria > Anthozoa > Malacalcyonacea > Clavulariidae > Phenganax > Phenganax subtilis. The sequence goes on from JAOBYK010697554.1 coordinate 21,248, forward strand.
TTAGAAAACTAGCTGTCACTAGCTTGTGGCAAAATCCTGTATTCCTCATCACTTTTGTTTTGCATGTTAAATTAAATTTTAAAGGTAGTTTTGGAATTTGAATGCTATCCTGTATGTTTATATTCCATATGTTTTGCATTGAGAACTGGGCACAAAGTTGAACATTACTAAATTTAAAATTCATTATGCAGCTCCTCTAAACTATTTTTGAGACACCAGGTTGAAGCATAAATCTTGTGCTTATATTAAAGATTTTTATTAGAAGACTTTTCAAGAAAAATATCACGTTTGGTATACCATATTCTCAACATATACCTACTACAACTTTAAAACAAAATACAAATGTCATTTTTTAAGTTACATTCAATAAGTGGATTGAGATATCTTTATTCTGCCCTTTGAATTCTACTTAACCTCAATGTATTTTTAAACAGAATTATTCCAGAGACAGAAGTTTTGTACATGTTGCAGAATCCACATCATTATTAAACTCAAATTTCGCTAGAACTTTGCTATGATATATATTTACCTCACTACATATATCATTAGATAAAAAGAAAAATAGGTAATTATTCCTAGCACTGACTACGGCTGAGCATATACTTAGGAGCATATGAGCATATACTGAGCATATACTTTGTAGATGCACAACATTGATAGCAAGAAACTTGCATGCTATGGTAGTTTCACAAGAAGTGGATTAGAGCTACAGTACTTCTACCTGAGCAGAGCCTCTGATCTGTATACATTGTGAAAGTATCTATTTCACTGCCTCCTGACATTTAAGTCTAAACTTTTCAAATTCTTTCCAAACAAGCCTGATTCCACAATTCCCTTCTCAGTCTTGCACATTAAACACATTCTTAGAAGCAGTTAAACCTCAGGAAACCGAAATCCTGTTCTGGTATTCGCAATTTATGGTTCTGATACCTTTAATTGTGTATTTATCATGTCCAAGATGCACGAATCTGGTTCAGGATAGCGCTTCCTAAAAAGACTAAGTTTACAAAAGTTTTATAATTACATGCTTCTCACACCAGAGGTAACACGGCAGCTTACCTAATTGATTTTTCTTTAGCAATGTTCTATAAAAAAAGATAGATAATACCTTTTACTGATAGATAATACCTTTAATTGAGGAGCTTAGTCGCTGTCATTCAAGGCTAGGAAAATATAGAAACTTGAGTAAAATCATAAGGATACGAAGCTGTTCGTTAGAAATCGCTTGGGTAATTTTATGAACGGATATAGCAAACAATGTCTTCCTGTTTGTTTGTATGTTTTTAAGTTTATGAATGAACTATTTGCAAGAATGGTACATTGCAAGTGAATATTAATTAATTCACTTATCATTGGCTACCTGAAGTAGAGAAAAGGTAAGGCAAATTAGAAACAATAAAATTTTGAAAGAGAAAAACATTATTAAGTGTATGATTCCATGGCTGAGCGTTGTGACTAATTTGCCGCCTAAGTTATTAAGGAAACAAGAATTTGTAATAGAAAAGTCTACAAAAAAGTCAAACTACGGAGTCAAAAGCCCCAATGTATGAACACTTGGTCATTCAAATTCTGAGGGATGCTATGAAAGATAAACATCGCAATTGAAGGTTTCTTTGCTGAATAAACTGTCTATATGACAAGGGGTGCTTAATCTCTTTTCACTCTCTGATCATCACAGAAAAGACAGGTTTGGAAAGGTACAATCACCGAATTCCAATACTTATTATCACAGTGTAGCCTGTCCCTCTTATATTTTATAACTAAAATCCAGAAGAAGCAAGAATGCAATTCATAATAACTTTTATATTGCAATTGCTGTTACTGCATTTGACAATATACTTGTGATTACTTGCAGCAATTTTGTGACATTCAAATTTCACTGCACGTCAATATCCAATTCCAAATGTTCGAGGAGAAAGAGGAATAAGAAAAACAATGTTTCTACATCCTTCCAAGTATCAATTGTTTTGTTGACATGAACAGAATGGTACTAACAGCTTGTTTCTTCCTTAAAGACTGCATTTTAAGCATTTTATAGCAGGAACAGCAATGTCCAAAACTTGTAAGCTGCTGTAACACAAGTTCAAGTAAGTAATGTTCAAGAAGATTTCCATTCCAGTTAGCTTGAGCCTTACAGCAAGTTTCACAAGTTTGACAGCCCCTGGACAGAAACTTGCTTGCATAAGATTTGTTTTCAGCATAGTTACATAGCTATCAAGTCCCGAGTATTTGTGCAAAAGAACCACAGAATGAATATCAAAATGAATAAAAGTGCAAGAGTTTGACTTGCAATCACAAAAGAAATTGTGCTTGCGTTTTGTTCAAAACTGTATCGCAACTCACTTACTGTGTCACTAGTCGACGGCGATGGTATCCACTTCAAAAAAAAAGAAAAACATCAGCACAAAACTCACATGAAAATGAACAAAACTAAAGCACATATTCAAGTAAAATCCAAAAATTCAAAACTTAGGGTTGTTTATGAGAAATTAAGTTGAAGAACTAATTATGAATTATTTACATAATTTATACTTCGTTAACCATAGTCCGAAATAGAGACCTTAATTAATGCAATGCACCTGCAGCTGTTTAACAGGTTGCAATGCTACCCACGATAACGGGCAATGCAAAACTAATGAACTAGTTTTTTAACACTGTAGGTCAACACAATTGCATTTCTGAAAATTTGAACCCAAAAACCCTTGAAAATTTGCATTGCATGGCCACTTGCAACAGCTGGCTAGACTACCCTGTTTTAACTCGACCATTTACTACTGTTATCATCACCATCACAACTTTACCATATATGGTTCAGCAACTAATTCTTCCTCGTCAGTTTGTTGCAACTCATGCCATTTTTCCCAAACACACCATATATCGTGACAGACAAGGCACCATAGCAACTGAAAAACCTGCAATTTATGTTGTAACAAGAAAACTAGTTACTGTAGTAACTCTCTCTGAAATGAGACTGATGATTACCCTTTGCAATTTAAGAATTTGGTTTCAATAAGACTACAGTGCGAGTATCATTAGAATAACTTTAAAATTTGAAGAATTAGACGTGTTGTAAGCCTTACAATGTTTTGACATGTAAAAACTGTCCTAAGTCTAAGATGAGAGAATGTGCTGACAATAAATGTCATGCTGTCCCTGCATGCAAAGAGCTCTGTGAAGTTTCAGCTAAACCTGCTCTTGACTTAAAACCTATAGAATACTCATCAGCTAATATCTGAGAAGGAGACATAACTTGCCAAGCAATAATATAACAAATCAGACATGGAAGTACAATGCATTGTATTGTTTTCAAACAAACCGTACAGTAAACTTTACTCTGCACATTACTAAGCTGAGAATCATCAGTAGTATTATCCACATGAATGTCGTTGTTTTCTTCAAGGCTATTTTGTCATTACTAGTCCATGCATCATTTTCATTAGTTTTTAAGAAAAGGTCATTATTAAAATTCAAGGCAGCGTCCTCATTTGCGTGTTCCAAGTGTAGGAAATAAATTAATTTGCTGAGCAAGAACAAATATATTCTAGACCAGTATTGCTTTGCATCAATGAACATTTACTTGCAAATATGCAGTATACAGAGAAAAATCAACATTTTTTTCTGTCAATACTTTTCAAGGTGTCAAGCTGGAGAAAGTTATCCAAACAGTCAGTTAGGCGAAATTGTACAGGTGTTAGCCGCAGGATGTGATATGCATAAGCCCACGGAGTTCTATGATCTCTCACGGCGAAGTCTTGCCCAGGCTCCAGTGCTTGTTTTTTGTCTAATAGTCTTAAGCATGGCCTTTTGTTGCTATTTGCAATGAGTATAAAAAGTGCAAAAATATCTTGGAGATCTCAAAGACAAAAAGGATTTGCTGCACACAGGATTTACATTTTGTGTATAGAATGTCACGGAAATTTTAGCAACAAATTTGTAGCAAGCACAATTCATATCAAACATGCTTAATCTAACAATCACCATTTTCAATCTTCAATTGATGGACAAAGCCAATTATGGCCGCAAAGATACTCTTAAGTCATGACGTAATGGGTGCAAAAAGCTCCCAGGCAATAATACCAAACCTATATCAAAACCATATCGCTTTTGATCAAAAAAGCGTAAGACGTGTAAATATTAATCTGAGAGATCCATCTGCCTATTGCACATTCATGCCATAGTAATCAGTTGTAATATTGCGCCTAGATCACATTGTGCTAAAACTGTCTGCCTCTGTCCCCTCTATCTCAAAGCTCACTCACTGACTGCATAAATACAAGTCGAAGACTAAAGACAGGCAAGTTGAAAGCTCGTAATAAATATTTTGAAATCAGAGAATGTCTCAAGTTTTCATTGCTTACTTAAATTTGGTGCAACTCTTTGTTCAAGCCAGGTTGTTCACAGCAGGAGTTAAACAACTGTTTTAGTTTCAGCATATTTTTTTTCAACGTGTGTCGAAACTTTGCAAATTATAGTGAGGACTTTATCGACCCAGACGAGATTGGTAGAAATGTAATTTTCAGTTTATAAACAAGCAGTTACAGTATTTGCTTTGAAACATACATTAAAGCCCATTCACACATACGCAGTATGTTGGACCAACATTTTGTATTCAAGATGTTGCGTTCACTTAAATGCCATACTAGATATTTTTGTTGTTCTGTAGTTTTGGATATTATTGCATCGATGTTGAACTGAAGTTGATTTCATTCAAACTTTTCATCCATTTTTGGTTCAGGAATGTCGAGTCAATATTGTGAAGTACATGTTGCATGCGTTTAAACAAGTTTTTAAAAGCAGGATTAAGCTAATCAGCCGTGAAACAATAAGTTCCAGCACTGGCACCATGATAAGCCACAAAACAAAGATACAAAAAATACCTGTGATGCACTTCTCATTGCAAACATCTGAGCATCGATCTTGACCTCAGGTAAGATGATGTTGCTGTAAAATAAATTTTTAAAAAACTCTGTCAAAAGTGTGCGACATGTAAGGCATGGCGCATATTTAGTAATAATACTCATTTCAATATTCAACTTGTACTAAAACTCACTGCAAAAATAAGATGAATATAACACATACTATTAAAACACTGTTCTTTGATCTGAAAACATTTTGCAAACAAGTATATATAAAGAATTTGGTACAATTTGAAGCACAGTTGAAGAATGTCGATAAGTCAATCGATTGCCAATTTTTTTGAAAACATTGTTTGAATTTGAAAGTGAAACTAACACTAAACGCACTGGTGTTTTGTGATTGCTGCTCAGTATATCAGACTTGCGCCAACATTGAGATTGCCAATAGGATAAGCATATAGTTTGGTGCTTTACGGGGCATCACCTTTCATGATAATTTGGTAACTAGCATCCTCCAGCTTGAGAAGCTTTATTATTTTACTCTTGTAGTTTACTCTAGAGTATTTACCATTCTTGGTCTGCTCATGGCTGCTCTTGAGTATTGATGTGAATGAAATGAATTGCAATTTGTTTTGCAAACAAATAGGGAACGCAAAAGTTTGCAGAAAAAAAAGAATACTTTCTGTTCATTCGCAATTTGTTTATATAAATAAAAGAAGGATAAGTCGTTCCCTTCAAAAAAAATTATTTGCGTGCTTCGAATTCACTTTATAAATTGCTAGCTTTATGGCAGGTTTTTATAAATGTCACAGCTGACTATCAGCTGAATTATTCCAAAATTCAATTTTCTTTCATGTATGTCCATCTTGCCTGTAAATTTTGTGAGCATCCTTTCAGTTTTACGTGAGATATTGCGCTTACATCAAACGCACAGAGAAACCGAGAAATAAACAGGAATAAAACACAACTTCCTCGCAGAGGTACCAGTGAAATGTAAAAATATCTGGAACGCTAAGCCAGGGGGGGGAAATTGAAGCCAATTTTGTACTCATTTTGCAGGTGGACCCAGTCCTTTTTAAAAATTTTTTTTAAAAAATAGCATTTTTATATCCAGAAAGTTTGGAACTTAAATCTTGAATTATTTTTGTAAAATTCATGTAAACTTAAAGACTGACAGTTAAAATTATAGCATATGAAATAAAATTTGACAAAATTATACTGTTATATTGCAAAAAGTTGAGGCAAACACGAAAATTACAAAAAGTCCGCGCGATTTTTGCCGTTTTTTCTGCGTTTTTGAAAGTTTGAGATGCACTTAAATGATAAAACCTCCAAAATAGTATAGTTCTGTGTTAAATACACTTATTTTCATAGTTTCACAAAAACTGAGCCACTAGCGAAAGAAAATATAGTGTTTTATGGTGTGTAAATACATATAGCCAAGACAAAAATATGTGGTCGTTTCCGGGGGGAGATGACAAAATGCTAGTGATCCGGCTGGCTTCATTCAATTATAGGCAATTTCTTATGGAGTTAGAGTTCCAGATTATATACAGTTCACTGCATGTCACAAACTCTTCTCACCTTAGGCATTTAATCTTGACATTCCAAATTGTCATGCTAGTGCTTAGAATAAAAAAATTAAAAGTAGCTTACTAGTCTTTTAGCTCTTGAAGTATCCACTCAACCCTGGTAATCTTCTGCTGTTGTGTTAATCTTCAACAGCAAAATAAAGAGTGTGAATATATGAAGAAAAAATCCTCTTTTTCATTTTCAGGGTCCCATTGTACAAAGCCTGATCTGCTTAAGCAATGGGTAAGCCAAAATTTTAAAATACTTCGTCATATCTTGCGAATCTTTCAAATCTATTTATACAAGCTAATCGTATAGTTAGATAGAAGATTATTACAAAGGTTTCCCGTTTAGTCGTGGAAGGAATATATAAATATGATTTCTATTTCAAGCTTATCCATTATTTAAAGTTAACACGCTTCGTACAATTGGCCCCAGTTCTGCTAACAAAAAAGAAAAAATATGTTAATCAATTGAACAGCAATTCCTGCAAGGTCTGGCATCAGCAATACTTAAAACGGTTTTGCAAAAGCATGACAACAATGGCTACATTATAAAATTTTGACTCAAGCAGTGATATTTCCAACCCTGTTGTTGAAAGGAACTGATTAGGCCTCTTTTGAAGCTACCCTGAAAGTTGCACTAACAAATACTCCAAGTACTGAAGGTGGACCTCAATGATAAGAACAAAAGTTTAATTATTCGTGTTAAGCTACCAGTAGCCTCTTCGGTGACATAAATTAATGGAAATAAGACACCCACAAGCATGGATGGCATTGTCGACCTAGCAATGTCACGTCATTTAGTCAAACAAGTAACACATACCGCCATGGAAAAATTTGAAGACAAGACACCTGCTCAGGCATTCACTACGCCTAAAGGCTGCTTTCCACTTCAACCGTATCGTAGCGTACCGTAGCGTATTTCTTTGTTCTAAAGTCATTAGTTACGCTCTGGTGCT